>MQRK01221443.1:2350-33247 GCA_001938485.1 Girardia tigrina
TTGGATAAATTAAATTTATTTTCGGCAAGCTACCATATAGTGTACTTGCGTAGTGTATTTTGTGACCTGATGATGGGATTATTATTATCTCGAAACGCATCGTCTTGTTTTTATCCCTATTATATAGATTTTACTTTGCAATGTATATATATATATATAAACGTGACCGTATCCAAGGTGATATCATCATGCATCCATTATGTCAACATATTACATTCATCATGTCAACGTATTGCATCCATCATGTCAACATATTACACAGTTAACATGTAAAATACAGAAAAATACCGAATAATATACATAATACTAAAAGAATAACCTTATCAACCATTACCATCATACTATCAACCAACAACCATATTATCAACCTTATTGCATATAAATCTTCTCTTATACTTAAAAATAAATCACATATATCTCAAAAAACAACAAAATGACCATATCAGCTATTTAAATTGACATATAAACCATTAAATATACCCTATCAACTATATCATCAACCATCAAATTTACCTCAACAACCATAAAAAATACCTTATAAACTTTCAAATATAACTTAACAACCAATCCACCAAATTTATCTCAAGAACCATCAAAATTACCATATATCAACCATTACCATAAGCTTATCAATCATCAAATGTACCTTTACAACGTTCTTTCATAAATATAAACCTTCTTTTATACATAAAAAACCTTGTAAAAACTTTTGAAATTACCTTATAAACCTTCAAATATATATTATAATATTAACCATTACATTCAAACGTTCAGAAAGTGAACGGTTATATAATATACATACTTTATTTATAAAATATATAATATTTTATATATGAAATAAATATCAATATTATATATTTTATATTATATATGTGATGCCTCATTTTTGTAAACGTATGTTGTTTGTGGCTTTTGCGTGGGTATGTCTTTTCTTTTACTTATTTGGAATGTGCATGTTTTTTTGTTGTGGTACGTACATTTTTATGTATCTTTATTATGTTTCCGGTACATGCTTGTCAGGTCGTTGTTTTGTCATTTTTATTTTATTAGTTTTTTTTAAATATTAATGAAAACAGCTAAAATTCAAATTATTAAATAAACATAGTTGCAATAAATTATTGCAATTGTTATGAATGGCCATATCACAAATTCAGCTCTAGCTGTTGCATATGAACCAATTGAATTGAAATCTTGGTCTACTTACAACAAGAAGACATTTATTGATAAACTAAACATCTCTAAGCAAGGAAAAGAAGCTGCAACAGAAAATGATATTGACTGAACATTATTAATGTACAATTCGAAAAATCGATAAAAATTAATAATGACAATCTAAAATAATGCCTTTACTTACCGATGATTGTTATGAATTGTTAATATGAATTAAAAGATTTTTTGTGTTTATTCTTTGCTACTGAATAATTAAGTTAATCCAACTGTAGAATACTCGTTGGGTTAAGTTAATTCACGAGAGTTATATTGTTTTATTTGTAAATGAAAATAGTGAGTTCACTAATTATCACTAATTAATCATGGAGACTTGTAGCCGGACTGTCAAGGCTGCCTAGTCTAGCCTAAGGAGCCCTGATAATATATTGACGTATTTTCTTATTCAATGAATCTGCATGAATTGGTCTCTGCCTTGAAATTTTCGATGGGCCATTTATGATATTTGAATCATTTACACGTTTTGATGAAACATTTCCAGCCTTGGCAGCATTTAAACATGTATCTCCATTGGAACATTTGTAGCATTTACATGTTTTATGGGAACTTTTGTCGCATTTGAAATATTTTTCTCAATTGGAACATTTAAAACATTTTTCTCAATTGGAAAATTTGAAACATTTGGTGCTGCGAGAACTGGATTGACTGATTATTGGAATATTGTCTTCTTGGACTTATTTGAAAATGCGCACTAGTGATCCTTATGACATTCATAAAATTGATGATAGTCGCCACTACTTGTATTTTGGAATACTGGACATATATAATATTGACAGGTATTGTATGCATGACCATATTAGCGCCGCATTGTATCATAACAATTTTGTGGATTGTGAACATTTGCCATGCAGCATCTGTATAATGAACATTGCTGAATCCTTGTTTGTATTTTGTCTTGAATCATCTTCGATATATTTTCTTTGAATAAATTCTTTTTCGATTTGGTGAAATGAACCAGATGTTGACTATGATCTTTGGAAAATTCTTCAAAATTAGTTCTGTACACTGTCTCACATGTTGGACATATAAAATATTCTTGTGAATAGAAATTGTACTTGTAGTATGGGGATAAATTTGAATTCTAAAAAAAACTAATTTATTTACGGAACGAAAAAAAAACTCACCATTTTTTTAACCGGATTTTGAAATAATGACAGATGTTTGATTAGAAATTTTAAATATTGATTAAAATTCATGTTAAGAGAACTCACACATTTGACAGAACATTTATTACATTCACATTTCTTATCTTTATGATGATCAATAGTATTGCTTTCATTCACTCAATTTTCAATATCTCTCATTATAATCTGAACTATACTTAATTAAAAAATATTTAATTTAAATTTTATTGGCTTAAATAAAATATTTCTATAGTCATTTTTAAACATTAATTTGATTTTAATTATTTAAAAATTTACAAAATTAAAATCAATAAAATTATTTAAACGTTACAATAATAAAAATTAACAATTTGGATATTAAATCTAAATTTCAATAAATTAGTTTCAGATTATAAGAATTAAAATATTGATCCTCCATCTGATTAGGAGAGGCACAATCCCAAATCAACACACAACATTTAAACATGCAAACACTACAAAAAACAATTACACACCCGATTTTCCTCGCAATTCAAATTTAAAATTCAAATTTAAATTTGAATTGTAATCAATACGTTGACATACATTTTTAAGAAAACAATATATATAAATGGCGACATACCTGTTCAATCAGCACGCAGACAGAAACGGCGAAAAATCTAGTAACCTCTACATCAAGTCAAAAACCTATAAAAAATTCCTGTTCTCCAGTTCAACCTCGCAGAAATGGTGCATGGAAAATATCTAAATCATCAATTATTACATCACAGGGATTGAGAACACTGACACTAAAAACACTGAAGAAGAATACAATATCAGTACGTAAAATACGTACCAACAAATTTACTATGTACCTAATTCAGTCTCTATAATATAATGATCGAAACCTGAAATATCATATAGCAGAAATCCGGAAAAAAATCAAGAATGACAGATCGGATAGATCAACTGCATCCATCTGCTTTTATACAGATCCAGTTGAAATATGAGAAGGAGCTCATGGCAGCAATAAAACTAATGATAAATATTCAGGTAAAAAATTAATTATTATTCATAAAAAACTAATCTTATCATAGACACTGAATGCAATGGCGGCAATAAACTGTAATACATTAAAGGTTTATTATTGTTTCCTCTCTCATCAACACCAAAAATCAATCGAAAATGGAACCATTCTCACCAATGATAGAAACGCTTCAACATTCTTTATCGTCAACATTCTTTAGCACTAAACTTGATATTGCGTGAAACATACCAAAGACTGATATCTGAACAATATGACATTTCAGATTCATCACCCTGTTAAGTGTGTTTATTGAAATCTATCACTTTGTGGATATATTCCATGACTTTCGCAACTATTTATGTTATATTTTAAATATAGGTTTTCATTCTAATATTGAAATTCATTATATATACAAAATATATAATATATTACATATGAAATATATATAATATGATGAATGCAATATGTTGATTTGATGAGTGCATTGCAAATGCATGACGAATGCATGATGATATCACCTGGGATACGGTCATGTTTTGAATGATTGATTCTAAATGGTTGATAACATAGTATAATATTTGAAGGTTTATAAGGTTATTTAAGGTTTGATATGGAAAACTTGATGGTTGATGATATGTTTGATAATGTGATTTTGATGATTGTTGAGGTACATTTGATGGTTGATATGGTAAATTTCATAGTTGATGGTATGATTGATAAGGTGTATTGGACAGTTAATAGTATGATAGTAATTGTCGATAAGGTAGTTCTTTTAGAATTATATAAAATATTCAGTATTTTCTGTATTTTTTTTACATGTTCAGCTGTACATTGACATGATGAATGCAATACGTTGACATGATGGATACAATATGTTGACATGATGGATGCATGATGATATCACCTTGGATACGGTCACGTTTTGAATGGTTGATACGAAAATGGTTGATAACATAGTGTTATATTATAATGTAATAAATATCTATTGTTAGGGATTAAATTGGAAGCTAAAATTGTTGATGTAGTAAATTAATTTAAATGAATAATAATAATGTAAAATTCTTTAAGAAAATTTTATCATAATAATTAAGTTAAATAATTAAATAATTAAACTATTTTTATCTATATAAATATTTGTACTATATATGGTTGGTAATTTAAATAAATTGGTTCCTCCAAAAAATAACTGAATGATATTAAAATAAAGAAATTGTTTTAATATTCAGAGTTTTGGAAAAATTCAAAAGAGTAGAAAATTGTTTATAGAAATAAATTTTTACGAAAAAGTTATTTATTTTTATTATGGAGTATTCGGCCGTTTCGAAAGAAGATAACATGGCGACCAACGACAAGGAATTCGAGCCAATTCAAACGGTGAACGCGGAACAATTAATATCGAGATTGCTACCCGATCGATTCCAACGAAATGACGATGTGGATATCTTTATATCCACCTGTACAAGATATTTCAAAGTGGCGAAGATTCAGGAGAGCGGCAGAGAAATATTTGTGATCGCTTTATTGTCACCTGATGTGGTGTCGACGTATGAAAATGTGAATCCAGAAATAAAAGGATTCGAAAATCGTCTGAGAACAGCTTTCAAGAAAACAAAATCAAGAATGGATGATTTAAGGGAAGCACTAGAATATCGCCGAACAGACGAATTAACGGAAGAATATTTCGTCAAAGTAAAGAAATTGGCGGAAAATCTGATGAAACATACGTGGAATCAAGATGAAATTGAAAAATGCCTCTTATTACATTGTACAAATGATAAGAAGGTACAAAAGAAAATGAAAATGCGAGAAGTCACCGAAAATGAAGAGATAAAAAAGATTATAAAAAATGTGGATGACATCAGAGGAGAAACTGACTGAATATGTGCTCTAAAACCGACATATGCAAGAATCGTACAACGGGCGTACCCAGCCAAAGGAACACCAGTAAGGAATAATGTCAGAATCAATGATCAAATAAAAACATGTTGGACATGTAACAAAGAAGGGTATATCAGTTATCAATGTCTAAATCAAAGAAAAAATGTATGTTATGGATGTCATAAAGACGGGCATATACGACGAAACTGCCCAAATCTAACATGTACAAGATGCTTACGTCAAGGACACAGAACGGATGAGGGCTACTCAAAAACGAAAGCCCGAGGTTATTCAGAAAATTACAAAAATGGACCACAGAAGAACGACGAGCAATTGAAGGACAGCTTCTTGGAGAAACCGGGGAGTCGAACTAATGACCGCAGACAAGAAAATAAATACGAGCACACCTCCGACGATTACAGACGAGGACTGCAGAGGGGCCGGCAGATTGCACTGTTTGAGATCGACAAGACAGATGAAAAAAACGAGAGAAGTCAAGACGACGAGGAACCGATCTTGGCAATGCAGTAAGTTATTTAGATTACCGATCTAACCGTAAAAGTATTATATATGATATTTATAGTAAAAGTATTGATAAAGTTAATTTAAATAATTATGATGATGATGATGATAATGTGCACACAATCGAAATATAGATTTTTTAGTACTTTTTGGATAATTTTGATATGGAATCTGACTATTTACTTATGGGTTTTTATCCATGTGTTCAAACAGATTTTTCATATTTCGTTTTCTTTGCCTTCTATACCATATGGGCATTCGACACAACTTTCACTATAATACACAACATATCAGTAATCGATATGTGTGCATTTTTTTCAAAGTTCTAAGATCATATTCGACACCACTTTACACTATATTATATAAAAAAACATGAATAAAACACTTTGCACAATTGTGAACTTATTGATTTTGCACACTTGCACTAAGCTTAGGCAGACTGCACATCTGCAATATTGATTAGCACAGTGCAGCACTATGCAGACGAGTGCAATATTAATTTTTTGCACTTTTCGAGTAATTTTGGTGCTTTTTAAGTGTTTTTGATGATTTCTAAGATGTTTTCGATTGTTTTTATATATAATATTAAAAGATTATATATCATGGTTACGGTAACCAAGATACTTTTGATGGTTGATGCCTAGGCTGAGGTACTAAGCTGACTATGTACATGTTAAGTATAATGTCTATGCACGTTTTAAGTATAATATGAGTTTTTACATGTAGTTTATACATATAATATAAAAGGTTATTTATCTTGGTTACGGTAACCAAGTTATTTTTCATTGTTGATGGGGTACATTAAAAAAATTCATGAGGTATTGTTTGATGGCGGATAACATACATATAACGCATGAGTTTCATCTATATATGAAATAAATCGATTTTTAAGCACATTAGAAATGTGCGGCACAATGTGCACTATCGATTAGCACTTTAAAAATATAGATTAGCACATTTGGACACTGTGCAATGATCGAATAACACTTTTTTATACGGTTGCTAAGGAAAGGGTCACAGTTGCTATGGATATGGTTACCGTTACCATAGTTACAACCGCCTTGAATCACTGTATCCGTTGCTAATGAAAAGGGTCCCTTGGTTACCATTACTAAGGTAACGAAAACCGTTGCTATGGAGATTAGGACCTTGATTACTGTTGCTGCTTAGGCTAATATGATCGCGACCGTTGCTAGGGTACCGGGAACGAATCAGAAGCGTTGTCAAGTGGACCGGAACCGTTGCTAGAGTACCAAGGACCAACAAAAAGCGTTTCTAAGGTGAGCGGAACCGTTGCGATGGTAACCGCGATCGTTGTAATGCGACGGGTATTATCTAGGGGTGGCAAATTATCGATAGTTCCAAAACATACATTTTCCATCTACTGATACATTAAAAGAATATAAGGTGGACATTTTTGTAACACTAGTCCCATCGAGAGAGAATAAAGCTGATCTGTTGACTAAGGTTTCTCGAGAATGATTGGTGCCTTCGTCCATGGTGGCGGTAGCACTAACGTGAGCGAATAGTTCGGTGAAGGAGAGTTATATCTGAGAATTTCACAAGCAACATCCTTTTAGGGTCGAGAAAACTCTATTTTTGGCGAGACAATGCTTCCCTGAAGCTGATATTTCGGTTGATGTTGTGAAAAAAAGTGTTAACATCAGTTGTTCAATATTTTTTAGTCGTTCCGGCCAAAATTAAATGGTTCTTAGGGATATTGGACATCGAAGAGAACTGGCAGCGGATTGAATGTGACGTCACACAATTTAGGGAAAGCAACTACTTGAGGTTGGTGGATTGTGGATAAAGTCGTGGATAAAAAAATGTATGGAGATGATCCAATCCAAAGTGTGCAGAGATTGCATGGAATTTAGAGTCTATCTTTAGCGAGAAAAATTTTCAGTTATTAAATCCTAAAAAAATTTTGTTTAAACTAACAAACATAAACAATTCAAAATTAAATTTCGATTGTTTAATCGATGGACGATTTCCCGAGTAGCTTTATATGCCTTTTATATAACAATATATTTATATTTTAATGTACCAAAATAATCATTACGATGGATTTTCGACTTTCGTTTGTCTCAATCTGTTAATATCGAACATTTTACGAATTTTTTTTTGGTATGGAGGGCCGTTTGAGCTGCCTCTCATAATGGAGAGCGTTGTGATGATAGTGGCGATGGTTGTTTTGATTAATTTGTGTGTAAGAGTGTCTTTGCCCGATCCGATGATAACTGACTATGAAAGATCGTTCTGGGGTTTCGACTATCAGTATATTTGGTGATGGACCGATTTCAGTAGTTATATCACGTTTCTGGAGTCTTTTGCACTGATTGTGCTCCTGTTCACACGTTTGATGCTAGGCTTTTCGATCGTGATCAACATCATTGGATTTGTCGCCCTGTTTCTTAAGTCCATAATCGGGGCACTGCAATTTTATCGGAACTAGAAAAAGCGATCAACTAAAAGAATGAGCATCTCCATGGTAGCCATGTGAACAACAGGTGACATTTTCAAGACAGTCTATTTTATTCAGCGCAGTGCACCGGAGCAGTTCATCATTTGCGGCTCGATTCAGGTTGCGCTCGATGTGCTCATATTTCTGCAGTATTTATGTGTTGAAAAACACAGATGAGTTGTGTTGACTGCCCTTTGAATGGGCCACGGGTCAATGCCCACTTATCATATTTTCTAACACTATATCAGAGTGTTGTGCTATATATATATAATATATACATATATATATATAATGAAATTCAGAAACCTATTTTGAAGGCCTTTTAATCTATCGATTTTCTTCAAACTTGGTATACTAACTCATTCTCGATGACAATAAATGATTATGTTAAAATTTGATTGAATTGTTTTTATCAAGATAAAAATTTAATTATTTTTTTTGAGAATTTTTGTGTTTTTGAAATCATTTTTTTAATTAAAACTTTGTTGGAAAAGTAGAGTTCTGAATGCATAACGAATGAATAAAAAAATTTAATTTTTTGATTTACTAGTTTTCATTTTGAAAGCCAATCATTTTAAATATTTGATTTAAAGCAGAAAGATTTATTATTATTACTTCTATTTTTATTATTATTACAATTATTATTATTATTACTAATTTCATTACTTTATATTTTGATTTTGCATTTTCTATTGTATGTTTAAAGATTCTCTTAGTGTTTCTGAGAAAATTTAGAAGTTCATAAAAAATGTTAATTTTTAAAAAAAGATAAGCGTAATTTTTGATGAGACATATCCATAATGTATTTGTCAGACACTTTATGAAAAGAGGAAATATTCACTGAAGTAGTTCATGTGGCATATAGGAAATCAGTCTTCAATCATTTGATATTGAATGAAATTATTATATAAAGATGTTATAATTACAAAAATAACTTTTTTGTCTTTATTTTTGCTTTTATTTTGCAATTAATAAGTAAATCATAACTTTCGTTTTATATAAAATAATTTTAAATAATATTTGAATTGAAATTAGGAGGTATAATTGAATTCTCTGAGGTTATTACAAAATTTAGATTACTGTGTGACAACAGCATTTTTACTTTTCCTATCGAATTACAACTGAAAAATCAAAAATAAAGAATAAATTCAGTGGAAAATGAAACAATTATTTTTGATTCATCTGAATAATTATGTCAAAAAGAAAGGAGTAAATTATAGAAATTATTAAAATACAATTATTAACTATTAATGCATACAAACTTTGTTTCAAGAGCTAGTTTCAAAGTTTAGCATTTCGTTACAACAGAATAAATGGTATTTTTTTCAAAGGTTTTGTTTCTTTTATCAAAGATCGGTCTTCATTCAAGTGATTGAAGTGAAACAGCAATCAAAATTGTTATCTACAACATTGATTATAGATCTTACCGCAAATAGAATACATCTGTGTCCTACATCAAAATTGTCATGTTTCTCAGCAGCCTTGATTTCACGGACTAATTGAGTATCAACAAGATACTTGTTGGAAATCAATCACTGAAATAAAGTATAAAAGAAATTTTAATCTCTCATTTTATATAAATAATAATAAATAAAGTAACTGTTGTTGCATTTGTGTAATTCAATTATGAATTTCGTTTCGAAATTTTCTTTGAATAAATCATAATTTTCCGGTTCGAAAATCGCCTCCATCTTTAAATCGTGCTCTTGCGGCACCTCTGAGAAAATATTTTTACAATAACTCAATAATTCTCGTTTGATTGTTTTTGTGTCGCAATAATGTTGACAGATGAAAGAGAGACATCGATCGGAACATTCAATTTCTTTATCAACCTTCGAATAACGTCGAGAGATTGTTGTTTTGCGGATTTATTCGGTTTCAAATTGATGTGACAATCGTGAATCATTTTCTTTATCACACCCGGTGGAAAGCATAGTTTTGTACTCGGATTCAACGTTTTACTAGTCAGAATTTTTGCGACATCTTTAATTATATTATCCATAACAAATTGTCTTTTTTTATCCGTCAATTGGACCTCTTCTTTCTCCAATATAATTTTACAAATCTCCAAAATATTCGTCGTTTGAAAAGCGTCTTTCAAATTGTTTTTGCTCGCGATTTCCTCTTTTGACAAATTCGTGTAAATCAGGTCATTTTGCAGAGTTTGAATTTCAAATTCAAGTTTTTGTTGCCAAGCGATCACTTTATTCAGAAAATAAGCTGTAGTGACCATTAATCAACGAATTTTTTCCGTGAATTTTCACATACGAAAATAATTTATGTGTATAATAAATTATTAAAATTTTTACCAATAATTAATTTTCACAAAAAAAACCTTTTATCCCCGTTTTTACTGTTGCTCCTTTATAATGGGATTTAAAAATAAAGTGGATCAACAAATTAAATTAATTTTGTTTTAATAATGTAAATAATTCTCTTTCCGATGTATAAATTCAAATCTTTTTAAATGAAATAAACATTTTCAATATTTTTCGATTATTTTCTTTTTATCTCATTCGGGGATTTTTTACTTGAAGTTTTTTTTACCACAACCTCTATTTATATCTACCTATCTCTCTCTCTTTCTCAATCTCGATATTATATATTCATATATCTCCAAATGCATATCAGATCATTAGAGGATTTATGCGTCGAAAACTGTTTCGATTTTCTCAAAAAACTGTTCGACAACTCACCGGACCTTAAAACTTACACAGTCGACATCAGTTTGCCCGAGCGCCCGTCACAGAAAATGCTTGAGAGATTATTGATCTCGAAGAACCACTCGAATTTGTTGCGCCATTTCTCTCCAATGATATCAACAATATCGAATATCTGTCTCGATAAATCTGCGAATCATATCAACAGCGCCAACGACGGGGAATTCGATTTCCCCGTGCTATCATCGCACCTCAACTCGTTCGCCCTCAAATCGCATTGACATCATTCCGGAGCTGTCGGGCAAGATGGCGGCCCCCACTATATCCCAACGCCATCCGAAACCGGTAAGCTATTATTTTTTTTCAGCAGTTTCTTTCGATCCAATTCCCAGGATCGATTTACGACGATCGGGCCAGCCCAGGTCTCACGTAGACGATGTGGCGCCCACTCCACATAAGCAATTTCAAATCGACGACGTTTTCTATCGGTTTTTACGATTAATTTCACATCGGAAACATTTGTCAATCGCTTTTGATTTGTCGGAGAAAATAATGCCATCAGAAAATGCTAATTTCAATTACTTTCAATTATATTCAATTACTTTTCAATTATATTCAAAAATTGAAAACTCAAAATTCAATCACAACTGTTTAATTTTCATCGACATTCAAACTTACAATTTACAATCATATTATTTAAACAAATTACATTTTTCGAATTTTCCAGATACCAACATTAATTACAATTTACAACTTTTTTTAACAAAAAATTACAATAAATTTTATAAATAAATATATATATATATATATATTCAGGTGTTGCCATAAGTCGCTTTACCCAGTTTTAATAATAATAAACACAAAATTCTAAACAAAAACCAGATAAAATTTTTTGTTTTAATAATTATTTATTTAAAAATTTTAAAATTATTTCATTTTGTTCATTGTTGTTGGCAATATTGGCATGGCACGACAATTAACACTTCAGCAACGAATTTTTATAGTAAAGCAGTGGATAAAGCATGATAGAAATTCAAGAGCTGTAGCTGCAGCATTTGCAAAAGAGTATCCTTTTGACGCTGCTCCATCACGACAATCAATGCATGTTTTGGCTAAAAAGTTTCACGAGACCGGCTCTGTAACCGACAAGAAAAGAAATGGGCGCCCTAACAATATGAATATCGATGAAAATAAAGAAAATGTTAGAACTTTCTATCAGAATGCGCCATCAACATTTGCAGTTCGTGCAAGTTTGCAGTTGCATATACCACGCACAAGTTTACGAACAATAATGAAGGACATTGAGTTGAAAGTTTGGCGACCTCGTTTGCTCCATCAAATGAATGATGACGATTATGACAGGCACATAGAGTTTTGTGAATGGTTACAGCAACAACTCCATGAGAACATTGACATCAGGGACAGAATAATTTGGACCGATGAAGCTTCATTTAAGTTGAATGGTCACGTTAATTTGCATAATACCGTGTACTACTCCACTGAGAATCCTCATCTGGTATGGGAGACCAACAATCTTTCTCCAGGAATTTGTGTGTGGGGAGGAATACGTTCAACTGGTGTGCTGGGTCTATACTACTTTGATGGAACGGTCAATTCTCAGCTAAATCTCGACATGCTGTGTGATTTTGTCGTACCTCAGCTTGACACAGATAACGACGTTTGGATGCAAGACGGTGCTCCCCTTCATTATGGTAGAAATGTACGTGACTTTTTGGATAACACTTTTGAGATATGGATTGGCAGGAGAGGAACCACTGAATGGCTTCCACGATCACCGGACCTGACACCTTGTGATTATTCAATGTGGGGTATCCTGAAGGAACGCGTTTACTCACAAAATGTTCTAACCATATCAGAGTTGAAGGAAAGAATTACTACAGAATTTGCAGCCTTGAACAACGATAAAGATTTGTGCAGACGAATCTATCACTCTGTTCAGAGAAGAATCCAGTTGTGTATTAAATCTGAAGGACAACACTTAGAAGATAAGATTTAATTGTTTTCAAGTTTTTGTTTTGAAATTATTATTGTACGCTGATTAAATAAAATTTGTATCATTTAGAATTTTGTGTTTAATATTATTAAAACTGGGTAAAACGACTTATGGTAACCCCTGTATTAGAGTGAACCAAAAGTCTTTTCGTATTTTCCATGTCTTTTTGTTCAATTGTTTCTTATTACTAAATAAAGATATTTTATATACATGTGCTATATGTTTTTAAAGCTCTTGAACTGCTCTATCATAATATATATTAAAACTTCTAATTAGTCGTTCGTATAATTTTTATGGTCTTTTAGAAAAATCATGGAAAATTTTGAAATTCGTATTCTTTTACGCCATTACTGGAAACATGGCTTAAACGTAACTGCAACAACAAAGAAGATATGTGAAGTTAAAGGCGATAATGTGGTCTCAAATCGTACTGCACAAAATTGGTTCAAAAGATTCAACGAAGGCGACATTGACCTCGGAGACAATGCATGTTCAGGTCGACCTATCACCGTAGATTCCGGGGCAATTCATGAGGCCGTCGAGACAAATCCGTCAATAAGTACTCTCAGATTGTCGGCCAAACTCGATATTCATCAAACATTCATTTTACGACACCTTCACGCTCTTGGCAAGGTCAATAGACGATGTTGAGAAGTGCCTTGTGAATTAACACAAATTCGGAGTTTGGTGGCTGACATTGGCATCGAGATGCGATTTTTGTTTGCCAATCGGGCCTGTGTGAATGGTCATTGAGTGCTGTCATCCGACTATGAAGCCCTATGTTCAAATTCTTATTTGATCTTTTGGTTCAAAGACTAACATGGTTTTCAACATTTTTATTATTATAACTATTCGAATTGTCTCCAAGATAACTCTCAATAAAACTTAAATCAGTTGACATCCAACTAAATTGACAAGATTTTAGAACTAATCATTTAAGGATAATTATTCGAACAAATATTTCCATTTTAAAATATTAAAGTAATTGTAATGATTTCATTTTAACACATTTTATTGTTTGACTTAATTTCATCTTAAATTTTACTTTAGAATTATTTTAATGATTTTTATTTTTAATTTTTTTATTAAATCGGTTTTTAAAATTTAGTAAAAACTTTTACTTTAACAAAATTAATAAGCGTCATTTTAATAGTTAAAGTTGTTAATATCGTATGTTGCAATTTAAAGGAAAGTTTTTAAAAGAACGGAACAATAATAAGTCAATAATAGACTTTCCTGGATTCTAATAATTACTTAAGACAACGCATTAGTTTTGGGTCTTTTAACTCTTAATTTAATAAAATTTTTCAAAGTTTTTCTCTCTACGTGTTAAACGCTAAAAAGTTTGTAAATTACACTTTATTTCTAAAAAACTTTTGGTAAATTTATAAAAATTGAAAACCAATTTAAAATCCTCTTCTTAACATCATTTAGAATCCTGTATTAAAATAAGATATATTTACATGGGAATAATATTGCTTTTCTGAGTCCCAAGGAATGGATTTGCTTAAGTCAAAGAGGATAAATTCTGTCAATTATTCTGTGATTTATTAGCCAAAGTTTAACATTATAGATTATTTGATATTAAATCGACAGTTAACTAAAATATTTATTCTTCCAGATACAATAAAACTTTTCTTTACAATAGTACTAATGACTTATTTTCAATTCAAAACCATGATTTAAAAATTATACAGTGCGGGAAAAAAGTCTTTTGACAGTGCACTTTTTTGCTATTTTTAGTGAAAATATATTACCAAAAACAGTTTTTCAACCCAATTTTTTAATACAACCTTATAAACGTATATTTTATCTATTTTAAGTAAAGAATTAATAGAGTGAAAATATTTAAGGATATTATGTGAGCATACATAATGCTTACATAATAATATGTATGCATGGACATGTATACACATGTGAATATGCTCTTATATGTACAGTGCATGCAAAATAAGCTGTGTCACTTGTATTGCATATGATGCATTATCCTTCTTTCTTCCCTCATCAACCAATCAAATCGCTATTTTTTTGCTATGTCTGGAAAACAAGTTGACCAAGAGATTCGAGGTGCTATTATAGCCTTACACTGCAATATAAGTCTGTCAACAAGAGAAATTGCAGCTCAGTATGTAATTTCCAATCAATCTGTTACCAATATAATCAAAAGATATGAATCCGAAGGCAATACTTCAATTAAAACAAGATCAGGCAGGCCTAAAGCAACCACACCCAGTGTTGATGCACTAATAAGAAGGCAAGCAGTGAAGAATCACTTTATTACTTCTGCCCAAATCAAGCGCAATCTGGAAGTACAGTGCAGCAATGTTACTACATGCACAATAAGAAATCGCCTGTGCAAGGAATTCAAAATGCCAGCCCGTAAAGCTATGAAAAAAAAACAATCATTACAAGTACAATGAGAAAGAAATACACTACAAGTACACTACTACAAGTACACTAAAAATCGCAAAAAAGTGCACTGTCAAAAGACTTTTTTCCAACACTATATTTTTCTATTATATATTTGTGTTGGAGACAAATTTACTAATATTCTATAATATACTTTGAAGGTGTTTCCGTACATTCAATGTGTTACAGCTATCTAAATGTAAATGACACTTCAAAACCACAATAACTTATATCATTTGGAAAAGTTTATTTAATTTTAAAAACTAACTGTTTAATTATTTTCAAGATTAAATATTTTGAACTTATCTGTTTTTTAAATAATTTCTAAATTTTTATTATGGCAATCACTATTTCCTTTGACATTTTAATATGATCGAAAACCGAAAGTCTTGATTGTGTATGTTCTCAATGTTCTCTCTATTATACAAAAATTCTTTGAAAACTTGTGAGAATTGAATTAATTAATTAAATTTGCCTTATACACAAAAGAGTTTTTGATTTAATAGAAAAAATATGTAAGACATAAGAATTGCCTAATTCACAAAAGTGTTTATGATATAATTGCGAAATAGGTAAAACATTTTTCAGTTATAAAAGTAACGTAGTTTTATGAAAACAGAAGTTCAATTTTCTAGAAACTATTTAAATTCTCTTGCCTCCATGAATATAATAATTTTAAAGTTTCAAGAATTTGAAGTAAATACTCAAAATCCAGACCATGACCATAATCAGTTGAGCTTGAGTGTTTGCCAGATCTTACAGAAGCATACGTAGGCTATCTGAAAAAATCTTAGCCTAACACAGATATGACGTTATAAAATGCAAAAGATTTGCACAAGATGGGTGCCGCATTTGTTAACGATCGATCAAGAGCGCTTTCGAATTAGAAATTTTCAAGCTTGTTTGGATCGTTTTAGACAATATAAAGTGGATTTTAAAAGTCGTTTCATAACTTTTGATGAAACATGTATCTACCATTATACATCAGAAACAAAACAACAGTCGAAACAAGGAATTGAAGCTGGTGGAAGTCTAAAATAGTTCAATCAGCCAGGAAGATTATGGTAACAATTTTTGGGATTACTAAGGTGTTTTATTGATCGATTATCTTGAGAAAAGTAAAACATTCAACTCAGAATATTACTCAAGACTTTTTGATCTACTGGATGCAATAATTCGTGAGAAAAGACATGGTTTAGAGAAGAAAAAATTCATTTTTCATCAAGACAATATCCCTGCTCACAAAAATGGTTCGATGATGGCTTAATTGAAGTACGAATTGCTTGATCATCCACCGTATTCACCAAATTTGGCTCCTAGTGACTATTATTTGTTTCCTAACCTATAAATGTTCCTTGCTGAAAAGCATTTCACAAATGATGAAACTATTGCAGCTGTAAACCGTTATTTTGCAGAGCTTGAGGAAAATCATTTTAATCAAAAGATAAAATTGTTAGAAAAACGTTGAAATAAATGTATTAGTGTTTTGGGAGATAATATTGAAAAGCAAATACATCTAATAAGAACACCAATTTGACTTTTAATATTTTTATTAACATAACAAGTTTGCTTGTCCTCAAGACAATCCTTGTCATAACTTTCGTACGATTGCATTCAAACTAATTGATTAATGACTTTAATCTTATTATTTCAGCAAATGGCGAATTACATAAATTGTTAAAATATTCAAAATTTTATTGGTTAAAATTTAAATAATTATTATTTTTTTAAAAATATTAATTCAATTTTTTTATTTAAAAATTGCAAATAAAATTAATTAACATATTTCAAATTTTACAATTATTTTAAATTAGATATAAATCTAAACATTAAATATTATTGTATTAGAATTAAAAGATTAATCAGTCATCTGGGTAGAAGAGACATAATTCCAACTCAACATACAAACACAAAACATCAAACATTCAAAATATTCCTCACAATATCCTTTCAAATTTAACTTTTGTTTTTCATAGTTAGGATAAGAACTTTTAGGACAACCCACGTAGGTGGGACCAACATAACCAACAGCATTCGACTTTCCTAGTGAATTTGGCTTTATTACAATTATAGCTATAACTAAAGGAATTTGTTTTATTCATTTAGCAATAATGAAATTAAGATCACTCAAACGAATCCTGTAGTCCACGTACATGACTGCTAGAGTTTATTTATTTGTAGCAGCTAATCCTATTGACACTCTTGCTTTGTTATCGTGGCTTAAAAAGTAGACTTGATCTGGACCAAGAAATAATGAAATTTCTTCTAAATGATGAATTGATGATGTAAAAAACTATCCAACGTGAAAAGCATATTTGTCATTTTAAGTTCTAATCAGACGAACTGCGATAGCATCAACATGAAGTTTTCCTTCCATGATAGAGTTATGCTTTGGAAGTAAGCATATACTGACTGCACTTTTTGAAATCAACTTGTAAATCAAAAAAATTTTTATATCCATTCTTTATGTAGACAGAACTCTACTTGGACAACAGAATTTTTTAAAAGTTTTTTATTGTTTTTTTTGTAAATATTTTTTTAATTAAAATTTCTATAATTAAGTTACCTAAATTTCAATTTCAATTCTCCATTTATTTTACAATGGACGAGAGATGTATGTGTTAGTGTTTTCACTAATATTTTTTCTTATGTGAAGTTGGCAGTTTAACGTTCAAATCATTTCAAGGGAAAGATTTTTTTCAATTTCATGTTTTTTTATTGCTTTTTTGTTTAATTTATAGAAATTTTAATTAAAAAAATATTTACGAAAAACACAATAAAAAATTAAAAAATTCTGTTGACCAAGCAGAGTTCTGCCATCATAAAGTATGGTTATAAATATATTTTTTTGATTTACTAGTTAGACTTTAAATCGGTTTACCGGACTTTAAATGAATTTTTAAATTTATTTTTTTGCGTATTGACACTTATAATTTATAAGTAGATTTTTTTATTCTAATATTGTTCATTAACTCCGATGGGACGGTTTTGTTCCAATTTTGAGACCTTAAAAAGTTCATTTTGTTCACATTTTCACATTATCATTTATTGTCGTTGAAAATGAGAAAGTAAGGTAATAACAAGAATGGAAAAAGCCATTTTTCTTAAGCTCATCTGTTAATTCCCTGAGAGTTCTTATTCTGTGATAAATGTTTTCTTGCTTTCTTTCATGAGCTGCATAATTATAACACACTATATCGAATATAGTTTTCAATAGCTCAGACTGATCTTCTTCTAATTTTCTTTCTTTTGAAAAATAATCTTAGCATCGAGATACTGCTTACAAAGTTCATCAAACCTAGTTCATCTTTGTTGTGTTCCATAAATTTTATTAGTTTTGTTGTATTTGTTCAATTATTTTTTATTAATATAAATAATTGTATTTCTTATTTCTACCCGTATTCGTAAATCGTTATATTTTACTCGTTTTATCTGTATAAATTTTGTATATTTTACATTGTAAAATTTGGTTTCCTCGTTATTTGTTACAATAACAATTTTATTGTACATTTTTTATTGTATATGAATGTTATGTCGAAAACAAAAAATCAATATGTTTAATAAAGAAATTAAATCATTAAAAATAGTCAAAAAAGGTTTTTTTTATAATCAAATAAATTTTTAACCTTGATAACTTACTTTTTTTGGTGGAAAATTTTTATCTCAATTTTGTCAATCTGAATTAATGGTTATTCTTAAACTCGTCTTTTGCTTTTCATAAATCTACTGCTTAAGAGTCTGTTCCAAAATTTTCATATGCAGCTAAGATTTCAGTTTCTTCTTTTTGTTTTCAAAAACTTTTTTTGACCTGACTGCTTGGAAGACAATATGTTTGTTAATTTTCGTTTGTAAAGTATAGTCAAGTCATTCAAGATGTCAAGCTCCTTTCGTACCTTATCTTGCAAAGGTATTTTATAATAAAGACTTCCAGAAGATGAAGCTGTCTGAGGCTCTGATAAAAAATGGGACGTCACAGAGCCATTTACCCCCCCCCCTCCCTCCTGTCACAGTGTCACAATTTTTCTGACTCCCTCTCCCCATCAAAGTGTGACATCTTTTATGGACTATATACTGTTAATGTTTTGAAATTAAATTTTATTTTTGGTGGTATTTTGTTCATTTTTATCATATGTAGCGACTTTAAATTTTATGGATTCCATTTTTATGTATTAAGCAGCAAATTTTGATTTCTGGATTAAAACGTTTAAAGTGAATGTCGTTATAATTTATTTTTCATTATAAAGCACCCATACTTTAATTAAACTTTACAAACATATTTCATTTTAAAATCAAAACTTCTATTTAAATCAAATCTTTTATTATTTCTCATATCTCTGTGTGAATATAAGTTTATTTTAAGCTTTTATATGAATTTCTTTTAGACATTTGAAGTCATTTACTAAACAACCTATTTCTTTTAATTTCTGCAAACTTTTTAATGCTGTTTTAAGTTCATTTTAATTCGTTGTTTTGGTTTTATGCCTTTTAAGAAAATTTCGGAACGTATCCCTACTTTTTCAAGGCAAGTAAAGTCTTTTTAAAGCAAAATTTTCATATGCGCTTTTCTGTATAATGTATCTTTAAAAACGAGACTAGAGTTGAGTATTTTTGCGATGAAATTTGTTCTTCGGTCGTCCAGTAATAATAATAAATAGTCTGCTCATCCTACTACCACTTCTCGCTGTGTGGCTGCGCGCAAGGTTCTTGCTTTGAACTTTATTAAGGATCTGGCAAATGACGAGTTGGAACAACTGTATTCTGCTTTTTCTGGTCACATCTATAGTATTCGACCGGCGAAACCTCGGGCTCCATATCTGGGACGTTCTGAAGTTAGCCCTAATAGACTTGACCATGATAAGATTCAGAAAACTTATATCACCAACCCTAAAGCTGCTATGGCCCTTATTAGACCACGGGTGAATGCGTCTGCCAAACTCACTCCTACAGACTTTACTATCTCCGTCAGACAAAATAATCGTCCTTTCACGTTTAACCATGATGATTTCGATTGTCCAATTAATACTGGTCCTGCTTTCTCTTTTCGTCCTCAAACCAGTGCTGTAATTGTCTCCTGTCTCCAGCAAAAGGACAAGTCCTCCCCTGACCAGAGTGGGATTTCTTATCAGGATATTCTACATTCTGACCCTGAGGGGGTCATATGTTAGAAAATCTTTAATAGGATTCTTGAATTTAACACTGTCCATTCTGATTGGAAAACATTTGACACGCTCATGATTCCCAAATCAGGGAAGGAAGGTGAATATCACTTCCCTTCCTCGTTCAGAGGCATTGCTCTTCAAGAATGCCTGTATAAACTTCTCACTACGCTCCTTTGTTAGCAATTGAAAGTATGGATTAAAACTAATCAGCTCCTTCAATCACTCCAGAAGAGTCTTGGACCCACTGACGGTTGTGTTGAGCATATTTTTCTATTGCGAGCTATTATTATTGATCAATATGCCAATGGGATTCATAACAACCTTCATCTTGCTTTCATGGATATTGCTGCTGCCTTAGACACCATTTCGGTTGAATACATTCTGTTTGTTCTTGAGAAAATGGGTCTCCTTCCTCACTCGATTGAACTTATTAAGGAACTGTATCGCGACTGTCATACCAGAATTATCTGTGAAGGTGAAGCAACAGACTGTCTTTCAGTCACTGTTGGTGTTAGACAGGGATGCCCCTTATCTATGCTCCTGTTCAACATAGGTATTGACCCGATCCTCAATCAACTTGACTCGCTCTACTGTCGTTACCCCATTAGGATTGGAAATTCCACCATTTCTTGTATAGCGTATGTTGATGATCTGGTTCTCTTTGCCTATGACAAATATGCCTTAAATTATCTTGTGCGTACTGCTTCCAAGTACGTTAAGGCCGTAGGGATGGAATTTGGAAGATCCAAGTGTGCATATATGGATTTTCCATACAATGAAAGTAACATTCTACTTCTAGAATCTCAAATAGTTCCACACTTGAAAGCTGATGAAGGTTATGTTTACTTGGGCAACTTTATCTCCCGCTTGCTCCGTCATACACCTGAGCAAGTGATTGCTGCTGTTGTCGCTGATCTTGTTCTTCTTAAAAACTCTGTCCTTTCTCCCTCTCAGAAACTCCACGCCTACCAAGCTTTTGTTCACCCGAAAATGGTTTTCTATTTTCGAAATGCCTATATCCATTTTCGCGATATTACAGCCTGGAAAACTGGTTGGGAAATTGTTGTCCGGAAAGAACATAAGGAGTTTCTGAATCTTCCATTGTATGCCTCGAATTCTTATATTTACACCGACAAACGTCATGCTGGCGTTGGACTAACCTCTGTCTTTGACGAATATATGGTCCATAGAGTCACTCACAGCTTCTACCTTCTCAATTCTTCTGACAGTTTTGTTAAGGACGATGTGTGGATTACTCTGGAAAATGCTTCTCGAAAATATTCCAGACGGGAGATGTTTCGATGGATTAAGGAAGGGTTTATTAATTCTGTTTGTGATCATTGGTGGAAAAAAATCCAGCACGCCATTTTTGCACTTAAGAGTCTCGGCATTACCATCCGCTTTGGTGATGATTTTCCTTCAACTTGCATCACCCTCCAGCTCCATAATACTGATTATCAGATCTCCTCCACCATCCGAGCATCTGAAAAAGATAAGGTTGCTGAGTTCTTAAGGAAATGTTTATCTCTCCACTATCTCCACTCCTGGATTGAGTAGAAGAGTACTGGCTGCTAGGCGTCTGCCCTATCTCTCTCTTCTTACACGACCTCTGTTGTTTACAATAGTCATCTACCAAACTTTGAGTGGGAGTTCATTCAGAAGGGTCGCTCTTATACCTTACCTGTTAGTTGCCGTTTTGGGGAATCTGATATTTGTAGGAGATGCCAAGAGAATGCTGAAATTCTTATGCATGTTCTCTGCTGCTGTCCGACACTAATGTCATACACTAATGCTCGTCGTGACACTGTCGTTGACATTCTGGCCTCCGAAATTAGGGAACACTGCAATGCCGAACTCGATGTCAATCACTGGTGTCGATTCGTACACTCTGCACTCCGTGTAGACTTGCAAGTCTACTTCTGGAACATTATCGCCATTTAAAAGAGTCCATTAAGGAAAAATACAGCGATCACAAAGTATCATTGTTTACATTGATTGTAGGAGCTTTAGGTACCTGGATCCCGAACAACATCAAAGCTCTCAAGACGATCTTCATCCCCCAGAGAGAGAAAGCCATTGCGTATTCCACCATCCGAAGCAATATTCGATGGAGTACGCGTCAGTGGATCGCATTCGGTGATGGAAGAGACTCATCCAACCTGGCTCAATTCCGTGACGATCCAGTACACAATCCCAGAGCCCCTGCAACTGAAGGCCCAATTTTCGAAGACACAGACGATCAAATCAATGAAGTAGCTGTCGCGGACAGCTTCCAGCATCAACGAAGTTGCGAGCAATGAAGCTGAAGAAAATTCCAGCCAACTAAATCAGTTCAAGTCCCGTCTGGGCACAAAAAACTCTTGTTTTGAAATAAATTTTTGTTCAATTATCCGACATCGTTAAGTATTCGGATACATCAAAATTCAAATATTCAGATATCTGGATATATTCGTTAACCTAATTTTGTAATAAATATAATAATAAAAGAGTTTACTTATTAAAATGTTTTTGTTTTTTGCTTTCAAAAACATGTTTTAAGAGCAGTAATGAATTAAAAGTTTGAAAACTTAGTTTTGATCTAACTTTAGTGCTTACATTTCTAGCAGTGGAAAAATCTCTTTCTGTAGCAGTAGACGTTTGCCTGATAATAATATGTAACATTTCTAGTATTTCTGACCTCTTTTTAAAGCAGACTAATTACCTAAACTCTTTTCTTAAATCGTGATTGCTTTCTTTATTCATTTTTGAGTTCTTCATAATATAAGCTATTGAATTTTTTATTTCTGTCTGGAAACTTGGACCTGCTTCTGTTTTTATTTATACACCCAATTAATTGGGTGATGAGAATGTCGAATTTACTACTTCTTCATTGACATTTTTGTCATGAACCCGTGACATTATATTGATTGTCAAAGCAATTATTGAACATTTAAAAAATATTTAAAATGCTCAGAAGAACGTGGAACGTTTCCTGTATGCAGAGGTACAAAAATGGTATCAATATGTCCTCTCTGCGTTCATTCATTCTTTTTTTCACTTCATGGATCAATTTTTTACTTATCTCAGTTTTAAGTTCTTCAAACTTGAAAAATAAAATTCGTAAACTCCTTCCATTGTTATTAAAGTTGCTTCATTTTTAATCAATTCTTTAACTGCTGCTTCCATGGACTTAAGAACTTCAACAATTTTGTTAACGTAAATATAAAATTTTCTATAACACTAGGCATATTCAAAGCAAGTAAAGATTTATTTACACAATCAGAAATTTGTAAGAATCTTTTTATCATAATAATTATTGAACTCCATCTAGTTTTTACATCAAGTAAAAGTATAAATATTTTGTTTTTCTCTTGTAGAATTGAATTTTTCACGGACGATTTTTCGAACATTCTTATTATTGTTCTCATATTTTTTTATTAATTCTTCATAATTATCATTACGTTGTAAGAAATTTTGAGTTTCATTAATCTCATAAATAGAATTTATGAATAGATCTTAAATATTTGAGTACAGTAGACATCCGCATTGATCCTCATTTTTCGAAATTAAATAGTTTTCTACAAATTAATTTTAAAATTAGATATTATATAAATGAAAAAATAGTTTTATTGTGTTTAGAATATTTTTTTAAAAAATACATAATAATAAATATTTTTTAAAATTTTATAAGTTGATTGCATCTTATTTAAATGAAATAAAGTAATAATTTTTAAAAGCATTCTAAAAATAATAAAAAAAGTTTTAATTAAAAAGAAAAGTTCAAAAAATATGTTATCAAATATAATAAATTATTTTTAAAGTTTAAAATATTTTTTACACATTGAAATTAAAATAAAATTTATGAGGTGAGTTGAAAATTTTAATTAAGGAAAATTTGTTTGAAAATTGGGAGTTGTCATATTAATAAATTTTGGTGTTAAAAATGAATTCTGATATTGATTATTAAGAACATTTAGACAAGTCTTATTTGAATTTTTATTGCAATTACATTTAGAGTCATTACAACTCTCAGAAAATCTTTCATCGTTTGTCATCGGTCTAATTGGTTCTCTTATTTCTGTTTTTAATCATGATTTTTTCGAACAATTTTTCTAAGTTATTTTTTAAAATATTTAACCTCTAAAAAAATATTAATTAAAAAATGATAATTTTTACCATTTTTCAATAAAACCCAAAATAATAAAAATGTCATCCAATTAATAAAAATGCATTTAATTAAAATTTTACTAAAAATTGTTAAACTTAATTTTAATTGTGAAATTAAAAATGTGAACTTATCAAATGATTATTTTAATTATGTTCGAATAGTCAATCCTTTAAATTTAATGAAAAAATATCAACTTCCATCTGGGTGGGAGAATCACCATTCTAAATTCAACATACTTAAATCAACATACATCATCCATACATATACACATTCAAACAATTTAAAATATTCCTCACACTGATGTTCCTCACAATAAGGATGGTAATGAATTTAGGATGCTACCAACAAATCATGGTCAAAATGTAAGCTTGTTTTCGAAAATTTATCTGAATGAAATTGTAGCTTATGAATTTGGTGACGGTGCTTTTAATGGCGACACATACAAAGACTTTATTGTTTCGAAACTTTTTCCTTGGTTTTTTGATATTAGATAATTGTTGGTTTCATCATAGGTCGGATGTTTTGGCGTTGCCTAGTTCTCAAAGAATAGCGTACAAATTCCTTTCTGCATATTCACCAGAACTTAATCCCATCGATGATTTTTTCTGAAATTAAGGCAAAATTCAAGGCTTTCAGACCTTCTCCTACTAACAGAGATGAGCTCAATCAGTTGATAACAAACATTTTGAATTCTGGGAATAGTGGGTTTTTTGGAGGTATCAAAGAGCAAAAGATCTTTCGCTAACGTGTGAGGCTAGAAATCCAATGATTTAATAAATTCATTATCTGGGAATATTTGTGTTTAAAGTGTAGTTTTTTGTTAAAAAAACTATTTTATGTTTCATAGAATTTTTTTAAGTAAACATTAAAATACATAATATTTATAATACGGGATATTTTTTGAATAAAACATGCTATACTTTATAATAATAAAGGACTATATTATAGAATAAAAAAGACTATATTTTGGAATAAATCTATAAGATTGACAAGGTGTTTTCGACAAAATTAGTCCTAAAATTATTACTCTAGCCTCACACAAATATTCAATGTTAAAGATATTCATATGTCTTGATGGCACGATGGATTATATAATCATCACTTGGATATAGAAACTGCAAAATTAAGTTAATTTTGTTCATCAAAATTAATTACAACAATAAATTTTGATAAACGATGTCACGAATTCTTGTTTTATTATACTCTTCTATTTAAGCAATAATATCTTATGTTGATTCGATTAATATAAATATTCTTGAAAAAATATTTTAGGACAATTTTATACTTAAGTTCTTTCCAATTTTCAATTCATCAGAAATTCAACGAAAATAAAATATTTTGGACAAAATTATTGTCATTGTCAATTGAGACATAAATCAATAAAACATATTTATCCAGTGAATAATTGAAGTTTAACTAATCTTCTGGAAGAATTCGAAAATTAAATGATTTTCTATGTTTAAATGAATTATAAAAGAATAATTTGTTTTTGGTAAATAATCATGTACACTTTATAAGTAAATATTTTTTATTTATATACTAAACATTTTAAGTTATTTTAAAAATTATTTTTTTTAATAAATTAAGTAGTATATTAAAAATATTTTTATTTAAAAATAACAAAAATGTGATAAACATTGTATATGATTATTTTTTATTGCAATTTATACTTATATTGTGAAGGTTTCTGAAATGTGAATTCTGTATGTCAAAAATTGTATAATAAATTAGATAAAATACAAAAAAATAAATTCAAAGTATCGTATTCTGTGGTTTCCAACCATATTATGCTTTGAGTAGTGACTTTGAGCTGGGCAAGAGTTGTGGAGTAGCATTGGAATTGAAAAATTTGGGTTATAGCTTAGATATGTAGTATTTTCTGTATGCTGATGTTTTTATTATGTTATGTACACTATTTATTTTTCATTTTTTATACATTGTTTATTAAGAACACTAATATTGGTTTTCACACATTTATTTTCATCACGATTTGAATTGTTTTTGGGACCACTCTCAGCTTAGCTTTCATAATTTGGTATCGCTAAATTGATAAATTTTTGTTAATATTCTCGTTAATAAACAATTATTCGAACAAATTTTCATTTTAAATTATTTTCAGATTTTATTCTTTAAGTTCTACTTTTATAATTTCGGTAATAATTTTATCTAGAAATAATTTTAATCAAAAATAATTTTATTTAAAGAAAAACATTTATTTAATCAGTTTAATAATTAGTTAAAAGCTATTTACTTTATTAAAATTTTTGATATTAAAATTATGAAACGATTTAATATCTTAAAAGTTTTTAATATCTTGTGTTGTAATTTAATTCATCGCGAATATCCAAAATATCAATTTTCCAACTCGGTGGGAGAAACACCTTTCCAAATAATAATCTCAACATGTGATATAGATTAATAGATGATATAGATTAACTTTCCTTGTGGTTCCATCCGAAAGAATCAATTCATAAGAACTCTTACCTATCTTTCGAGAGACCACACTGACATTCTTGAACTTAGATCCACGACCACATCTAAACCAAACTGTCACTTTAATTATTAACTGGTTTTTATACTCATAACTCAACACCAAAATTTTTATTAATGACAATAATTCACATATTTAAAAAAATTTTTTGTTAATTCAAATATTTCGCGAAAATTTATTCTATTAAATTTTTCTTCCGATTCAATTTTTAAAATTTAATAAATTT
Organism: Girardia tigrina; assembly: GCA_001938485.1. Lineage (NCBI taxonomy): Eukaryota > Metazoa > Platyhelminthes > Tricladida > Dugesiidae > Girardia > Girardia tigrina. The sequence goes on from MQRK01221443.1 coordinate 29,657, forward strand.
TAAAACTTTAAATTAATAAAATAATTTTTAAATTAAAACTAGAAATTTTTATAAAATTTTAGTTTAAAACTAATTAATTTAAATTTACTAAAAGCCTTTTATTTCAAAAAATTATTTCTTAAAATATAATAAAGTGTAATCCGTTTATTATCTATTTTAAAATTTATTTTAATTTATTTCATAACTTTTATTAAAATATATCAATTGTTATGACTGTAAACATATTTTTATTTTTCAATAAGTATTTAATTTTTATTGGTTTTCTTTATTATATCATTTTTAGTTTTAAACTTTTGTATTTATTTAATTTTTTTAACTTTCAAATTGATTAAGTGCTTTGATCAGTAATGCCTTACAAGGATGCCTTACAGTTTAATGCTCACAGTATTTTCTATGTTAAGGTAGCACAATTGTGGAAAAATTTGCCTTAAGGTAATTTATCTGCCGAAATATATCACTTAAAAATGGAAATTTTATATTAATAAATTTTTCAGACACAAATGGAGGTTTTGATTAAATTAAATATTAATATATTTTGTAATTATAACAGCATAATAATTATAAAAAATTCTGTTTTTAAAACATATTTTTTATTTCCTTTATCCATTTTTAATGATTAGGAAATTTTAAGATTGTAATACATTTCTATGCATATTAAATTAAAGTTTAGCTGACATTGTAAAATGACTTCTACTGTATTACAGTGTTAAATATTATATTCACATTATATATATATATATATATATATGAATATATATATGAAATATCTTGAATATCTTGAAATGACGACCTGAAATTAACAATTTCGGGACGAAGTGCACCATGTTTCTTGCGAAGAAAGTATGTATGGCGAACAATGTCTCAGAGGATCAAGTCAAATCAGTGGTGTAAAGATGCAACCAGTGCGCGTCAATCGATCCGGTACCAATCCAGTGGGAAAAAAAGAGAGATAAGTTCTAAAAAGACGTGGCATCGACTGGCCGTGTACGTGACACACATATAAGGGAAGAAGTTCCTAACGATGGTGATTGTAGCCCGGGAGTAATATAGTTTCGTGGGTATAGGGACAACCCAAACAAAAAATCGGTTTTTTTCGCTGTAAAACACTATTTTTGATAAAATCGCAATAAATCAAATATTTTATCGATAAAACGCATATAATATTCAAAAAATCGAAAAAAATCGTGATAAAACACATACAATATTCAAAAAGTCATATTATTTATATCAAAAATGAGAACTCGAAGAAAAAAAGTGGATACCAAAAAGCCATACCGTAGTATGGCTGATTGGTATATAAGTTTAAAGTTTAAAGTTTAAAGTTATAAGTTATAAGTTATAAGTTATTAAATAAAAATTATAAGTTATTAAATAAAAATATATTTATCTTTTAAAGTATTAATATTATAACCAATAGGATAAGATTTTATATGATTAAAAAAATATCTTCTTTTGTTGTCATAACCGGAAGATGCCTGTTTAGTTCTTTCAATAATATTTATTTCATGTTTTTTACTTTGTATATGTTTTTCAGTTTTAAATATAATTTGATTATTAAATAAAATATTTTTCCGGTCAGAAAATGTCACATCCCTAACTCCTTTATTTTTATTTGTTTCACCATAAATATTTTTCTCTAATATTAAATGTTTAAAACTATAATCCTTAGGTTTTAAAGCTATTATTTCATTTATCATCTTATTTCCCCCCATTTCATTTTTAAATTTTCCCAATTTTACTCCATCATCCCAAGGAGCTAATTTATTATTTATATTCTCCCATGTATCATATATTTGGATAAAGAATGAATCTGTATCCGTATAATGTAATTTCACATTTCCCGATTGAAAGTCCCAAATCTTATTCAATCCATCGTATGCAAACTCATACATTAATAGTTTTGATAACTCCAAAACCGTAAATCCAATATAATTAAATTTATCAAATTTAATATTTGATTTTAACATTTCCATCGCACATAATTTTTTATTGAATGGAATCAAAGATTTGTATTCTGGTTTACCAGCTAACTTTTCAAATAATTTTTTACTATTAACTATTCGCACATTACTTCTATTGCGAACATTTTCTAAAGTCTTCCCATAAAAAGCGTTGTTCAATAATTTAAAGAAGAAATCTCCCAATGAATCTTTTTTCTGTTTCGCTTCTTTTCGTTTTTCAATGTTAAATTCAATATATGGTTTTAACCATGGAGATTTTTTGTATTTCAATTTTTTGTGGATTTTCACAATTTCCATTCCTTCTTTAAGATAGAAATCCAAAGTCCGTCCTTCAACAATATAATTTTTCTTATCATTAAATGTTTGTACTAATTTCTCTGTTTTATCTGGTTTCGGGGGATAAACCAATTTTTCGTATGGTGATAAATCTTCTCGTGAAGTATTGGGTACTAATTTCTCGGGACAAAAGGGATAATAAAATGATTTTCTTTTCGCAGCTTCAGTATATCGTAAATCCACTTCATAAACAAATCCATTTTCTGATTCCTCTTCTGATGGTTCATATACTAAATGTTTACACCATCTCATTTTCCCAGTTGGTAAATATTTCGTCATTGCATATGAATATAATGAGTTTGCATCGTAATATAGAATATGACTTTCTAGAAAATACCAATCAAAATCATAATTAGCTTTATCTTTCGATCTTTCAAAATCTTCAAGTATTAAATCAAATTCTTCTTCATCTATTTCAATTTTTTTATAAAAATATTCTTCCGTGAAATTATTATGAACTCTTACATAACGATCTCCTAACACTGATGAAACTCCTCCTCGAACTCCGTTTTCATAAAATAATAACATATCATAAGTATTTTGACTAAAGTATTGGAGTTTTATTCCTGTAAATTTCATACCTGCCTGCCAGGTTAATCCTGGAGCGCTAAAACAATAAGCTGGATCTATCGCATAATAATTTAAACACATATTTCTAAAATTTTCAAAGAAATCAGCTAATAACAATACATCAGTCATCATGTAAGATCGTACAAAATCCATCATAGTTTCACATTCAAAATCTTCCCAATTTTGTTTTGCAATTTCATAATCTCCTACTGAAATATCTTTATCTTTTAAAATATTATAGAATTTATCACGAGAAGGTAATTCTGTTTCATCAAGTATTTTTTCAATATCACTATAATTTTCTCCCTTCAAATAATCATATGGAAATATTCCTTTCTTTACTTCCCATTTATCCTGTGCTGCGTTATGAAACAAAAGATTATTTTCTTGAAGAATTTTACATTCTCCCGCTTTTAATTGCGAACCGCAAGATTCTAAACTTCTCCCATCAGTGAATTTTCTAGCATCTAAAAATCTTATACATCCAATTTGAAAACTTATATAATCTTCACTAGTTTTCGGGAGAATAGTCACTCCAATTTTTCTATTATTACATTCAATTAATAATTGTCGAACGAATAAATGGTTATCATACTTTGCGTTATTATACATAACGAAAGGAACAAATTTAATTTTCTTAGCATTTAAATTACAATTCCTATGCGCAGCTCCTCGAAATAAACCAGTAATATGATCATGGTCTCGAACTTTATCATTTCTATCT
>MQRK01221447.1:18256-31971 GCA_001938485.1 Girardia tigrina
AGCAGTAAAGAGGAAATAGCAGTTACTAATAGCAGTAATTCAGAAATCCGCCCCACGTTTTTGGGTTAGGTATAAAATTTCTCACATGTCTAGAAAAAAATTATTTTCCACTTTTTAGTGCATTGGTAATGCTTGAAAAACGTGGTTGTTTTTATAAAAAAATTTTTTTATTAATAATTTTTTCATTCCATTATACAGAAAATTTTGAATTTCATTATCTATTTTTTATTTAAGTATAAAAATTCATTTTCTTTAAATACGCTTTTAAAAGAATAAAAATGCTGAATAGGAAATATAATTGTTGTAATGACATTTTTATGAGTTGGTAATACAAATTATCGTCGAGAATAAAGAAAAATGTGAAATCAATAAAGGTAAAAAACAATTTTGGATAAAAATCCAGATGGAAATTTTCAATTAAATAAAGAGTTACGAAGAGAACTTTAATTTGTAAAATGTGAAACAGAATCTATAAAATTGTGCATCCCAGATTGAATAATGATAATTTTAATGATTGAGTACTCGTAATCAGAATACTATTGTAAATTATAACAATCGAAAAAATTACATTTTATAAAATAATTGAATGAAGATTGTAACGAATTTCAAATTGTTTCCGAAACTGGTAATCATATAAATTATCTTCCTGAAATTTGAATTTCAAAGACCGAAATTTATCGGTTTTAATAATTGAAAGAATCACTTTATTTCCAGAAATAGATGATCGATAATTTGAATTATTTTATTATTTCATGTAAACATTAGAAATAATTATTTATTTTCTTTATCAATTTGAATAATTTTGTTTTGTATTTATAATTGTCTCAGAGACGCACTGGCGATTTGCAATCGAAATACGATAATGAAAATAGAGAGAGAAAAGAGAAACTGAAAGAAATAGAAAATAAATTGATTGAAGAACAAGTGAATATTATCGATTAATATTTTGATTTGACGAATGATTTTTGTTGACAGAAGAAAAATGTGAATGAACTAAAAAAAGAAATAAAATTGGTGAAAGACGAAACGGAATCAATAAAGAGAGATGCGTCACAGAATAAAGTAAACATTGATAATAATTTTCTATAGATTGATGAATGAAAAATGAATTTGATTATTTAAATTCGATAAATTATTTGAGAAAGTGAGAGAAATATCGATTGATTATTTGTGAGAAAATATTTTAATTTGAGATAATTTTTTCAGATAGAAAATGAACGAAAAATCGATGAGATCAATAAAACAATGAGCGATTTGAAATCGATATCGAATTTGGAGAATGAAGTGAGAGTGTTGCAGAAGAAACAGGAACAACAAATCGATGGAGAATTTGTGTGGAGAATCGATAAATGGAAAGAGAAATTGGAACAAGCGCGAGCGGGAATCAATGAGGTTATTTACAGTGAAGCATTCTATTCTCACAGAAACGGATATAAAATGTGTCTCAGTGTTTATCCTAATGGAAATGGTGTTGGTAAAGGAACTCATTTGAGTGTTTTCTTTCGTTTGATGCGAGGCGAATTCGACGATATTTTATCGTGGCCGTTCAAACATGACGTAACATTTGAGCTGATCGATCAACACACGACACAAATTCACACCAGCTGGACAGTGAAATATGATAGTGATCCAAATAACTCAGATGTATTTCAAAAGCCGATATCTGATGGAAATAGAGGATGGGGTAATTCAAAATTTATCTCATTGGAAGAATTATCGAATCATCTCTCATTGATCGATAATGATCAAATATTTATCAGATGCAGAGTGAAAATCGATTGATCGATATTATTATTGATTATCAAATAATTTATTCCCACTGAAACTCGATCAAATCGATTCAGAAATATTCGAATATTCGCTCTGATTGCGCGATATCACAACAACAATCACAATAGAATATTGATCGATTATCGATTGATTATTGGTGAATATCGATTGAAATTTCATTTGAAATATAAATCAATAATGATTGTTGATCTTCAAAAAATTTATCAATATTCATCGATTATTTATTTATGTAAATCAATTTGATGTGATAAATTCGTGAATAAATTTAATCAATAATTATTTATCATTTCTCACATTCAAAAAATATTTTTATATAATTTTATATTTTTAATTTTATTTCCTAAATTTATTTTTGTGAAATAAAAATGTTTCGAAATGGAAATAAAAAATTCATAAAAAAATCGATTTATATTTGGTGAAACTAAAAAAACTCGAAAGACGTTTTACTCGCAAATCGATCAATTCCTAATTGAATTAATATTATAAAAAGAGAAATTCAAAATTTAATGAGTAAATCAATAAAAATTTGTTTGCACTATTTATTCGGGCAAAACTCTGCTTGAGCAATAAAATTGATTGTCACCGAGAATGAGTGAGTGAGCGAAGATGGGAGAAAATCGATTGAGTAAAAGACCTTCAAAAACAGGTTTCTAAACTCCACGGATACACATACAGAAAGCAAGCCAATAGAAAGAATGATAAAAAGTTTTATTTAAGAATTTCATTTAATAGTTTTTTCTCTTTCGCAGCGATCGATCTCACAGAGACAATCAATTGTCATTCTCTGTTTCTTGATTCAAAATTGTTTGAAACAAATTATTTTTCTCATATTTTCTAAGAAATATTTCTTCGATTTTTGAAAGGAATTTGATATTTGAAATCGATTACGCGGACAGAAGCAGAATGAATTATTGATTGATGAAATCTCACAATTGAATTACAAGAACTAAGGATTTTAATTTGGGATTCCTAAAAAGGTAATCGAAATAATGTAAACACTTGAGGAAATTTTCTGTAAAGATAATAAAAATAATCAATAACTTGTGTATTGTAATTTGCAGTAACACAAACGTAAAATAAAACGAATTATGATAAAACAGCTAAAAATTTAAGAGGTCAATAAAAATAAATTTTGTCTTATAAATAAAATTCCACGGATATTTACGGAACCTTTATTATCTTATTATGAAATACACTTCATCTTTTACAATTCTGAAAAACCAGAGTGACCGCTAAGTAATTGGTTCTCTGGTGAAGCATGAAGGTTGAAGAACATTTGTTGAAAATTATATAAAAAATCAAATTAATATAAATAATAGATACATGTATACCTATTTATTTTTTTCCGAAACGGTAAATGATTATCAACCTATTTGTTCTTCTTAGCCATTTTTTAAGACTACAAAAAATAATTTTCTAATAGAAATAAAAACAAGTTTATTTTCTTTTCAAAACTTTCTTTTATTATTTTTTCATTATTTTTATAAAATATTTCCTTATGGTAAAAAGGTTAATCAGCAAACTGTCTTCCTATACCTGTGATTTTTATGGTTGATAATTAATTTTCATTAAGTAGAATTTTTCAATGATGTTGGAAACAATGTTTGAAGTTTTTTATAATTTAAATTCTTTGGGTCGAATGAAATAGATCGGCATTTAGAAGAAGGAAATCTTACATCCGAATTTCAAAATATTAAAGATTTCTATAAGAGTTTACTAAAGAAAACATTCTTTTGCGAAAATAAGTATTCATTTATTAAACTTAAATATCTTTTAATTATGTATTTTTTATATTTTTCTGTAAGGAACATTTAAGAATCAAATGTTTATTCGAAAAACGTTACTTTTTACCTTCATAAGATAAGTAAGATATTTTAAAAAAGCTTTTCAAAAGAGCTCATTTCCAAATACTTTTAGATTCACACAATTTTTTTTAATAATTTATAGATATTTTAATAAATAATAAAAAATTAAAAAAAAACTTTTATGCTGTAGAAAATAAGAAACATGTAATAAAAATTATGACAAAAGAAAAGAATACCATCTATAGCATTTGATGATAAAAAAGATATACTAATTATAAAAAATGATTTGATTTAGTATCATAATATTAGCAAGATTACCTTTTTAGTACCCTATCCGACTAATTCTTTTAATCTTGCATTTGTTTTATACTTATAGGAGTATTTCTAGTAATTTGTTTATTAATATTTTCAGCGTGCTCATTTACTAAAGTATCATTTTTATCTATTTTATTACTTCTTAAAAGCTCTCATATTCTTGTACTTTCAATTCTAACGATTTCAATTTTTCATATAAAATATCGCTACATTTATCCGAATTTTCCATTATTTTCTTCATTTCATCAATAACAGTAATAAAAAGTTTTTTCTGATGCTGTCGCTTTCAGAGAAGAAATGTTATTTATTGTGGATCTTTTATGAATCTCAGCCAATTCTATTTGTAAATTTTCAATAAACTTTTTTTATTTTTAAATAAATCAGCGGCATCAAGTTCGAATTCTTTCTTGAAAAAGTTAATAATATTTGTCTTTTTCTTCAAGAATAAAGTTTGAACAATTCCTCTTCATCTTTTGTCCAAATTCGTATTTCTATTATTTTATTTAACAAATAATATAATAATTATTACTATAGAAAAAGATAACAAAAAGAAAGTATAAAATAAAAATTTTATTATTCTTTTATAATATGAATCAGTTAAAAAATATTAGTTTCTAACTCTTAAAGTTCTTGTGTTCCATATTCCATTTTATTTATATATTTTTTATAATTTCAATATCATTTTGAACAGCTTTTTAAAATTTTTCTTCTTCATACTCACTGTCACTTTTCATTCTCTTTTTTTTGAAACGGTTCCCTTTGCTACTATTATTTCCCTTTTTTTCTTTTTTATATTATCACTATACTCTTTTCTACTTTTTCTTCAGTTATTTTCTCATTTTTTTCCTTTTTAAATTGTATATTTCCATTTGTTTATTTAAAAATGCTTTTTTCCTTTTTCTCTTTTTTCCTTATTTCGTCAGCTTTTTTCAAGATATCGTCTTCACTTTTTGTTATTTTTCCTTTTTATCCTTTTCTCATATGTATTTATAGGATGAACTTCTCTACGAATCCTATAAAAACATGAATCGAAACACTTATTTTATTACATAAATCTTTTACGTTTTAAGACGAGATTCAATTTAAATTCTTTAAAATAATTTCGTAAAATATTTTCCCGGAAAATCCTTTTTTTCTGCTTTAATTTCCTCATTAATTGTACTGGAATTCATTTTTATATCATTTTAACAATAAAATCAAATCGAAAACAATTTATAAATTTTTCATCATTTTACCTTAAGTGCTTATCAATTATTTTTTTCCTTATCTTGATCTTTCCCATCCTTTCCTTTTTCCTTGGGATTTTTGATTATATTAATATTTGCTAATGCTTCTTCAATAATATTTTATGAGGTGCCAAATTCTTCTTCGGTTATAAATTACCCTCCAAAGCCTTTTTGTGATACAAAAGCAATTTATTTTTCGCTTTTTCCATTAATTTTATTTTTTTCTCAATAGGTTTAATCTTTTATTTAATAAAAGGCGTAGATGAAGAATCCAGAAGATTAGAAATCAATGCTCAAGGAGCACAGGTAATTGTTATAGGTAAAGTAGAAGTTCCCAAAGTATTCACAGAAACAATAACTCTTGCTCCATCAGATCCAATTGACGTTATTCCCGCGTTTGAATATGTTGCAGAGTTCAATATTTTTGCCACCTGGTCAGATTCTTTTTGTATCCGTCCACTTTTTTCTGGAGAACCTTCAAATCTTTTTTTAAAATATTCAATTTATAAAGTATTTAATTCTTTTTTTGTATGTTTCATCAGTCAATAATGGAGCTGAAGGTTTATTATATTCGGGAATTCATTTACTAAATTAGGATAATTTAGTTTTCTATAAATTTCTATTTCTTCTTCACTCGTCATTTTTATTCAAATAAATTTAACTTCAAATGCTTTATGAACCAAAATATCTTCTTTGTAATAAATAACACGAAGAGCGACATCACTGTTAATATAATATCCCATTTTTGTTTCAGCATTAATATTTATCTTTAGAGATTTATAATAAAAATACATTTTAGATTCCTCAGTTTTAAAAAATCACTCTCATTCCCAATATCAGTCATTTGCGGAATATCATCTTCTGCCAATTCTTTTCTCTTATTAATTTCTTCAGTAAAATCCAAACAAAACAGAGAATCTTTTGTATCGAACACAGATTTAAATTTATCACATAAAACATATTTAATCAAATTCACATCATCCTTAATTAATAAAATATATTTTGTTGTCTCATTATATTTTCGTTGTTCTCTCTATTCGAATTCTTCTTATATATAATATCATTTTTTTCGCTCATAATTTCTTTTTTCTCTTTTTTCTCTTTTTTATCGCTAACTCTTTTTCTGTTTCCCATTTTTTTCGCACTTAAATTGGGAACTTCATTCATTGTAGGTACAAATCTTCAATTTTTAAATGATTTGGGACTAAAGGATTATGGGATTGTTGATTTCGCAATTCCTTTAAAATAAATATTTTTTTATCTCTCATCTTTATCAATAAGTATTTAAAACATTAAAAATATTTATAATATTATTTTGGGAGTATTACCAAAGCTTCCAACCAAGCACCCCTTATTGTATACAACTGAAAAGAATTATATATATTATAAATATCTTGTTCGAAAGTGGTTTCATTAAAATTGCCATCTTCAATATAAAATGGGTATATATAAATAATAGATACATCTATACTTATTTATTTTTTTCTAAAACGGTAAATGATTATCAACCTATTTGTTTTTCTTAGCCATTTTTTAAGACTACAAAAAATAATTATCTCATAGAAATAAATACGGGTTTATTTTCTTTTCAAAACTTTTTTTCTTTATTATTTTTTCATTATTTTTATAAAATATTTCCTTATGGTAAAAAAGTTAATCAGCAAACTGTCTTCCTATACCTGTGATTTTTATGGTTGATAATTAATTTTAATTAAGTAGCGTTTTTCAATGATGTTGGAAACAATTTTTGAAGTTTTTCATAATTTAAATTCTTTGGGTCGAACGAAACAGATAAGCATTTAGAAGAAGGAAATCTTACATCCGAATTTCAAAAAATTAAAGATTTCTATAAGAGTTTACTAGAGAAATAATTCTATTCCGAAAATAAGTATTCATTTATTAAACCTAAACATCTTTTTGTTATATATTTTTTATTTCTTTCTGTAAAGAACATTTAAGAATCAAATGTTTTATTCAAAAAACGGTACTTTTGAACTACCTAAGATAAGTAAGATATTTAAAAAAAGCTTCTAAAAAGAGCTCATTTCCAAATACCTTTAGATTCACACCCTTTTTTTTAAATAATTTATAGATATTTTAATAAATAATAAAAAATAAAAAAAAACTTTTATGCTATAGAAAATAAGAAACATGTAATAAAAATTATGACAAAAGAAAAAAATACCATCTATAGATATACTAATTATACAAATTGATTTGATTTAGTATCATAATATTAGCAGGATTACCTTTTTAGTACCCTATCCGACTAATTCTTTTAATCTTGCATTTGTTTTATACTTATAGGAGTCTTTCTAGTAATTTGTTTATTAATATTTTCAGCGTGCTCATTTACTAAAGTATCTACATCTTTTTTATATATATTTTATTACTTCTTAAAAGCTTCTCATATTCTTGTAATTTCAATTCTAACAATTTCAATATTTTATTTAAAATATCACTACATTTATCAGAATGTTCTATTATTTTCTTTATTTATTACTGTTAATGATGAAATGAAGTTTTTTCTAATGCTGTCGCTTTCAGAGAAGAAATGTTATCTTTGGCGAGTGCAATTTGCACCACCAACTTCCATCGTTTATTTATTGATGTAATTTTATTGATGTAAATTTATTGATGTATAAAACGAATACATGACCCGAATCGGTAGGATAGAGACGTCTATCGGCACAATAATTGGGATAGATCCACGTGTCTCGTCTGGGCATATTTGGGTTGCTGATTGACAGTCCGTTGAGTATACTGATTGCGATATGTGGCCAAATGACTTTAGTTCGTAACAACTCGTAGGTTGCTTTCCTGTCGGGGTGAGCGACGTTGTGAACGGCTTGGAAAGCTTGTGCGCGTAACTCTTGTCCAAGTATCGGTCGGATGGATCCAGCGAGAGAATTTCAAAGAATATGTTCTCTTTGGAGACTGGTGGATTGGATAAAGAACTGAGATCTTTTTGGGTGGGTGAGTGTTTTGCTAAGATTTCAGTGGTAAAGAGGGGTTCGAAATCAAGACTTGCTATGTCCGCGCGGGACAAACAGTCTGCGATAACGTTTTCGGCTCCTCTGATATAGCGTAATTCGATGTTAAATTGTGACAGATAACTCATGTGATGTTGTTGCCGCGGGGAAGGACGTTTCATAGTCAGATAATGCAGGAGCGGTTTGTGGTCCGTGTAAACGACTGCTTGTTTGACGATCAGGAAATGTTCGAAATGTTTGACCGACATGTAAAGGCCTAGCAGTTCCCGATCGAAGGTGGAATATCTTGTCTGAGCCGGCGACAGTTTGTGAGAAAAGAATTCTATGGGTTCGGAATGTGTGTTGCGGATCTGCATCAAGACTGCACCTATCGCCGTATTGGAGGCGTCCGTTGTCAATGTGAGTGGTAAGTTGGTGTCCGGGAAATGCAGGGATTTGATTTTTTGTAAGGCGTCTTTGGCTTGACAAAACGCCTGTTCTGACTCGATTGTCCAGGTGATTTCTGATCGTTTTGGTCCGGAAGAAAGAACCGTAAGGGGTGCCAGTATGTCGGAAATGTGCGGTTTGAACCGTCTACAGAAATAGATCATCCCCAAAAAGCTTCTCAGTGCTGTGACTGTTACAGGTCGGGGAAAATCTCTTATAGCTTTGACACGGCTCTCCAGTGGTAGTACGCCTTTATCGGATAATAAGTGACCCAGGAATTCAACTTATTGTCGGAAAAAGTGACATTTTGGCAGCTTTATCTGTAGGTTGTGTTGGCTCAATCTTGCAAGTGTCGCGGGGATATGTGTTTTGTGTTGCTCGTGATTCGGCGACGCGATATTGATGTCATCGACGTACGCGGCTACATTTTGGAGTCCGTTGAGTACCGTGTCAATGTGCCGCTGGAACGTTTGTGACGCGTTTTGTAGCCTGAAGGGCATGCACACATATTCGTATAAGCCGAATGGTGTTGTGACTGCCGTCTTCTGAATTGAGTTTGTGTCCATTGGGATCTGATGGTACGCTTTGCTCAAATCAAGAGATGAGAAGACTGTACATCCTGCGAGGCGCTGAAGAAGGTCGGTGATGAGCGGCATTGGGTACGAGTCTGGAATGGTCACCTTGTTGAGTCCTCTGTAGTCACCACATATTCGCAAGGTTCCGTCCTTCTTCTTGACGATTTGCAGGGGTGCTGCCCATGGGGAAGAGGAGCGTCGGATAATTCCGGCCTCTTCAAGCTATTTGAACTCTTCAGCTGCCATGGCACGAATCGTTTGTGACAATTCCCGTCTTCGCTGGTGGACTGGTTGGCAGTCGATCGTTGCTATAATGTGGGTCGACACGCAAGTTTTGCTGTTCTTGCTTGGTGCTTGAAGCAGCGTCGGGAACTCGTCACGAATGTGTTGCAACATGTGCTGTTCATGGATCGAGCACGCATGAAACTGTGTGTGGGGAACTGTCCCTGGTTTTTGGTGCGGTGTGGTGACGGCGTCCGCCAGCGTTGTGTTGACTCGGACCGTTGCTGTGGCCTGATTGAGAATGAGTCGGTGCATCCTGCAATCTGCTAAGATGTCAAAATGTTCCAGGAAGTCGGCCCCCAGAATAGGCTGAATTATATCTGCTACTGTGAACTTCCACTGGAAAGATCGCTGCACCTGAGACAGTGAGAAGGTTAAAGTGATGGTGCCGTAAGTGCGGACTACTGTACCGTTGGCTGCTGTGAGCTTACTGGCGTTCTCTGTGAGGTGCGGTACGAATTTGTGTGGCCAAATTGAAACAGCCGAGCCAGTGTCGACTAAAAAAGATGCTGAGGTGCGTTGATTGTTGTGGATTTGTGCCTCTGATGTGAAGACACTGCAGCAATTGCCATGTTGAGTCTCATCGGCTGCACGAGTGAGTGGCGGTCTCAGTTTTTTTCATTGTTCAGATGGCAACCAGATGAACAACGGGTCGCTGCCGTGCCAAATTGTGAGTGCCAAATGCATGTGTCCGTGACCGTTAGTTGATCGCGAACACAAGGAAATGTACATCCCGGTTGGCATTTTTTAGCTAGCGTTCCGAATCTGCGGGGGAAATAACAATGTGTGTCATGAGTTCTCGCAGCGGTTGGTGGAGGCCGTGGTTGTCGTCGCTCAGCACCCTTGGAGCTGCTGGATCTCGCCTCAAGGACAGCTATCCTCGCGGTGAGTTTAGCAATGTCGTCGATCGGTGGGGTTTGGTGTACGATTGCTGCGGGATGATCTTGTGTTGGTGTTTGAATGGACTGTATCTGAGCATATGGAGGCAGGAGTTGTGGCCAATTGCTTCTCTAATGCGGTCGGCAATCTTGGCAAGGTCTTGTATCGGGATGTGTGGGGACGTTGAAAGAACAGCTCTGTGTGTGGCAGGTAGTGCGCGCATCAGAAATTGCTTGAGTGTGTCGTTTCCTCTGTCACCTGTGGTGAGCAGGGGATTCACATTGTTGAGTTTCCTGGTGACGGTTCTGAGAAACTCAGTGGGTTTCAAGTCGCCGATGGGCATGGGTCGGAAGCATTCATCAAAGCACTCTTTGAAGGATGGTGTATTTCGTTGAACTAACCTCCGTTGTAACTCCTCGTATGGTGTGTCGTGTGCCAGTAATTGCGGCAAGTGTTTCTGGATGGTTGTTAATTGTTCTGATGGAAAATATGCCAACAACTCGTGCAAGAGGCCCAGTTGCCCGTTAATGTGCATGGATCTTAGTCTGGAATCCATGACGTCTAACCAGAGTTTTGGTGATCCCGTTTCGTCCTCGAAGTATGGAATGAACCTTTTAGTCGTGGGCATCACTGGTGGAAGCTGTGACGAGAGGTTCGAAATCGGCGTCATGCTTGTTTCTTGTTTGTCAATTGGTATTCGTTGCGATCCGTTTGTGTCGGATGATGAATCTGACTCAACATGTTCTGTAGATTCAGTTGCGTTCGCGTTCGACTTGGCGTGTGTGCAAGCATGGCGGGGGTGTCTTTGCGGTACCCTTTTCGGAGGTTTGCCCCCTGCCAGTGGGACGTGACTTCGTAGTGTTGTGTCGTCTACAATGTTGTAATCTGACCACGTTATCTGGGGTCTGAGCGGCTTAAATCCGTGATACAGTGTGACCTGTGGCCGGTTAACGGGTGATGTGATCCAGTGTTAGTGAAATTGTTTCATTAATGTTGACTGTCTAGTAAAGATGAGTGTCGCCCGTGACGGAGATGCGTATGTTCCGTGACTCTTGTTCCCGATTTGGATAGCGTATGTTGATTGTGTTCGTGCTGTGTTCTCCGAAAGCTGCATGGTCTTTGTGTAGTGGTGAAGTGTCACTTGAGATGTTACTATGTCTCTTTGTGAGATTTAATACACATTTACGAAAAATAATTAAAAAACTTTTAATAATACCATTAGGTGGAGCAGCAAAATATAGATATAAAATCATAATAATAATGAAATGAAGGATAACACGAGAATAGTGAAAAGTGGTATGAGATAAGACGCATCCACCGAATAAATGACAGAAACACGTGGGTAGACAAAGAATTACGTGTATGACTTGCTCAGCTTCGCTAACAGCTCTCCATGGCGGCGAATCATTTGAGATTGGTCTGCGATTGTGGTGGGAAGATCCCACTTCTGACACCAATTTGGTGAGTGCAATTTGCACCACCAACTTCCGTCGTTGGAACGGGAAGAAATAAGACGTAACTGGAACATAAAATTCATTGATGTATAAAACGAATACATGACCCGAATCGGTAGGATAGAGACGTCTATCGGCACAATAATTGGGATAGATTCACGTATCTCGTCTGGGCATATTTGGGTTGCTGATTGACAGTCCGTTGAGTATCCTGATTGCGATTCTGGTTGGTGTTATTGTGGATTCGTGTGTTTTGAGTTTTTCGCCAATTTTGATTAGTAAAACAAAAACATTATTATTTTTGTTTATTCTGTTAATTTTTGAATTTTAATTTAAATTGTTTTTTGTGTTTTTTTTGAACACCACATTATCTATTGTGGATCTTTTATGAATCTCAGCCAATTCTATTTGTAGGTTTTCAATAATTTTTTTTAATTTTTAAATAAATCAGTGGTATCAAGTTCGAATTCTTTCTTGACAAAGTTAATAATATTTGTCTTTTTCTTCAAGAATAAAGTTTAAAGAATTCCTCTTCATCTGTTGTCCAAATTCGTATTTCCCTCATTTTATTTAACAAATAATATAATAATTATTATTAGGAAAAAGAGAACAAAAAAAAGTATAAATTAAAAGTTTTATTATTCTTTTATAATGTTGCGGTCGAAAATCCATTATAATATACTAACAAGCAATTCATAGAAAGGAGAAAATACAATAACGATGTAATACATATCGTCAAAGTTTTTATAACATGACATCGCAAATCGAACCTCGAAGTTGACCCCTATCTCCTTGTAGACCGAAAATACATCGCAGGCACTAAAACCTAATATCAGGAAAATAGACAAAGTTGAATAAAAACGCACCTGGTAAAAGAAACGGAACGAACATCCCCGTCGGAGTAGAGTTTTGACATTTTTAAAGTTCGAGACATTTTGGGGGGCTTAGCCGGGCTCATAACCTTCTCGAGTTAAAACATTTTTGCTAGCTCACGAGCGCCCAGTGGTTATTAAGGGTCAACCACAACTAAATGTTACTTTAGGAATTTGTTTACTCTCTTTAATCAATGTAGCGGTTCGGACGCCTCTTCTCGCGTTACATCTTACTACAGTGCCAATTTCAATGGGCCTGTGGGTTCGATTGTACGTAGGGCGGGCTATGGACCCCCCGCCTGGATCAGCATCGACTGAGGATAATTTCTTGTTGTGTAAGCATATGTGCTCCTCTAATGAATGACTCACTCATGTCTGTATGAAATGTAAATGCAGTGTCAATAATTAATACTGGTGGCACTGTTGTGTGGTATATTTGATTGAACCTTCGGCAATGTTGTGTCTGCATGGGAACTTGCGGCGCCGGTTAGTCTAAAATCGCGAGTATTATAATGAATATTATAAAGTATTATAAAGAGTATTATAATGTATGAACTTGTTATTATTTAAATTCATGTCGAATAGGTTTATTCATTTATACCATTCAACTTCATATCGTTTAGATTCAGATTCGTACCGTTTGAATTTATATCATTTTCCATTCGGGTTTGCATCATTTATATCGCCTAAACTCATATCATTTAAACTAATATCAGTTAAATTTCCATCATCAATAAAATCGTTTAAATTTATCTCATTTAGCAAAATTTTATCATTTATCATTCCTTACATTCATCACTTAAATTGATGGCATCCGCCGGCATTCCTCGCGATTGTAAAAATTACATCTAAATGTTTACTCGCAGTATTTTCATTAAAGATCCTTAATTGAACTTTCTATTAAAAATTTTTATTAAAGGTAAAATTTGAGTAGGGGAAAAATGCGGGTTCTCCCTCACCCCCCCCCGGAGGGGGGGCGAGGTAGTCCTTAGTTACCGTGGTTGCCATGGTTACGTAACCAGTTACCCCGCGGGGTTACCATGGCAACGGTCGCGATCACCTTAGCAACGGTTGCGGTTACCATGGCAACGGTCGCG
>MQRK01221456.1:12171-29538 GCA_001938485.1 Girardia tigrina
ACTAAACATCCAAAAATTGATGATGATGATGTATGTAAACATCGAAACATGTCCAATAGTTGTATAAAAAAAGCTTTAATCAAATTATATTTTCGAAATATATATATATATATATATATATATATACATATAACATGTGTTAAAGAGAATGAGCATGAACAGTAAGCGAAAGTGTGTTGTACGGAGAATTCCTGTTCATCATAATTGTTGTCCGACGGCCTGCAGGCAGCGGTAATGGGATACGACAGATCCTCGACGCCCTCATGTCTGTTTGACTGCGCTACGAAGTCAGCTGAAACATACGACTCTCCTGTCTGGAAAACAACCGGAAGAGAGTTTGACAATATATATATATATATATATATTGTTCCAGATTTGAATTAATATAAAAAAAAATTAAGGAAATAATTAACATTGAAATTGGAATTTCGCATTCGAATTTCAATTCATTAAAATCATATGATATATATTTATATATGTATATTTATATATTTTATATAAGGAATTTTTCTTCTACAACAGGACTATGCAAAACCGCACACGACCAAACAAACAAAGGAAAAAATCAAAAATCTCGACGCCTTTGAACTTCTTCCACACCCAGCGTATAGTCCGGATCTTGCGCAATCCGACCATTAACTTTTCCGCTCTATGGCACACTTTCTTCGTGGTCGTAGCTTCAATAATCTGGCCGAGGTCGAAAACAGGTGTCACCAGTTCTTCGCTTCTAAGAACAAGGATTGGTACCGCAGCGGGATCGCACAACTTGCCCATAGATGGGTTCAAGCTATTGATTCAAATGCCTTTACTTTGAAACTTAAATGTTTTTTATTTGTTGTAAAATTACGTTTAAATTTTTAATAAAAAATACGAAAAGACTTTTGGTTCACCCTAATATAAATAAAATTTAACATTTTGAGTCTATTTTGCATAATAAATTAAGATTTTTTTAATATTTAATTTTATTTTTTCGAATTAAATTGATTTTTTTCATATAAAATTCATATTTTTCCTATTAAATACATAATCTTTCATTTTGTATTGAAAAATTTTCATATAGTTAGTTAATTCTGCAAAAATTGACTAGTTCATAAATTCGGTAGTTACACTATTTAGCAAACTAATGCCGATTTCACAAATTCGGCAATTACACAAATTCACCATAACACACACACACACACATATATATATATATATATATATATATATTATGTTGTATGTGTGTGTGCCTTGATGGCAAGGGAAGTGTGATTCGAGGAAAATAAATATCCATTTGTTTTAATCGGTGGATCGTCGGTGGATAACGGCAGTATGAAAACCCTGAAGATAGTGCCTCAGTGCGACGGGCACGAGAACATATCCGTGTGGCTAGAATGGTTTATGGAATGTGCAGAAACGCTCCGCGAAGACGAACGAGTAATGTTACCGCTGGCGCTATCAGGCAAGGCGGCAATCGTCTTCAAGGGAGAAGCAATACAAGCGAACTTCGATAAAAGCGCAGCGGCGCTTCGCGAAGCTTTTGCACCAAGCCCGACACTGTCGTGGGCCAGTTTTTCTTCCCGATTACTGGAGCCCGGAGAGAGCGTGGATTTCTTCATGGCCGACTTAAAGGAGCCGGTGCCACATCGGACGATCGTGCGGCCGAAACGGTTTGAAGATTTCGTATGCTCCGGATTACAGCGACCGGAGACCAACGGGACCCTCCAGTGCACGGATAGCGTGTGTGTGCCGTGATGGCAAGGGAAGTGTAATTCGAGGAAAATAAATATCCATTTGTTTTAATCGGTGGATCGTCTAAGGGGAGTTTTTTTAAAAATAAATTTGTCACTCGTCTTAACGGTTTTGGTTTAGACGACATATGTACAATTATAAATTACAGTGAAAGCCGCTTATAGTGGCCGCCTTGATGTACGCATTGTATTTGCAGCAACATTTAATGCATACTCTGGTGCTGACTTATAAACAGAACTTCTGATATAATGGCCAGCCGTTTATAGTGACCAAATCTGTCTGGACGAATGTGGTCACTATAAGCGGCTTTCACTGTATATTACTATATGGTTAAACTCCTTACAATAATAATTATATCAATTTGAAATAAATCATGAGTTTTAAATAATTAATCTGGATCAATATTATAAATTGTAATTAATTGAATATACAAAGTAATTATTCGACATAAATGATAATATATTAAAAATCAACAACGGCTCAGTTGGTCACATCTGTCTTGCTGAAGCTAATAACAAGCTATCAATTACAAGGTATAGGCAGATACTTTTGATTTAATTATACATATGATTAGAACAATGTTATTAAACTTTTATTAAAGATGTTTTGTATAAGCGGTTTTTTGTCAACATTTTATTTATAGAATAAGTGTACTGTTGGTTATACAAGCCAAATGGAACCCGTCGGTTGATGTTTCTCTGTATTTAAGAAAGGTAATAGCTGAACTTCCATTTAAATAATCGGGTTTTAATTATCTTCTGTAATATTAATTTGATATGTTGAAAAAATTGATCTCATGTAAATATTTTTCTTTAAAATTCAATTTGATTTTTTTCACAAAACGCTCAATTCCTTTTAAACAGTAAAGTTAAACTAAACTTTGAATACTATTTTGACATTTCAATTGTTGTCATGATAACTATTTGATTATTTTATAATAACAAAATTTATCCATTACAAAATATATTTTTATAGACAATATATTTCAATGGATCTACATCATTTTCAGATCACTGACAAATAGTTTAATTCACATGTGTTCAATTGCCAAAATAATGGCTATGTAATCGATTGCATGAAATCACGCTAATCAACAATTCTGAAATAAGCTGGCTTAGACTGCAGTGTGAACATTGATTTTTGGCAACGCGGCCCAATTATCAGTGCTTCACAGGATACTATCTCTCAATAACTACAACAATGCTTACGCAAAATTTTGAAATTATCAATATGAATTTGCATCTATTCCTATATTCAGCATTATTATTCTTACCTTCTTTTCGACCAAATTCTTGTATTCGTTCACATAGATAATTGATAATCTCTCCAACCCATTACATTTATAAACAATAACAGAACACAGTTTTAAAGTTGTAATAAATTCATTAATCAATATATTTTGAATTTTATGAGATACTGATATAATCTATTAATTTAATTCATTATTAGTTGCTTTTACTAAATATATTTTAAAGGTTCACATTGTTTTAGAACAAGGTCTATCTTAAAAATATAAGATTATTCATATATAATATAACTTGAATTTCTTTCTTCAAAAACAAAACTCTAATTTTTAGAACTTTCTTTTAAAAGTATCTTATTCTCAATTTCCTTTATTAATTTTTCTAGAAAAGAAAAAGAATTACAATTCTGATTTATCAAAGAACTTAGTTTATCAATACTTTCTACATATTTAAGGAAAGTTAAGAACATAAAGCTTAGAGTGATAATTTAAGCATTTAATCATGTTTCTGTTCCAAAGATTTCCGTTTAGACTGTAAAACATAAATTGATAACGGTGTCGCATCCATAGTGATGATTTTATCCAAGAAACATCTTTCAAAATTACCTAATTTATGAAGGTTCTCTCGGCAATATTGCAGTCGGTGAGTTTGCATTCCACTAGTTAAAAATCATGGCACAAAGCGGGAGAATAATTTTTCCGATGCCAACTACACTGAAAAAGGTGCTTATGGTTCCTTTACTCACATATAATTAGATGTGCACCTCTACTCCTCTAAAGGTATTAAGCCTGAGGCTTTTTAGGAGGCCTGGGACGGTGATGGTTCTCAACAGGCACTCCCGCAATGTTGGGCTTCATGCCTTAGTTCCGTCTGTTCGAAAATGCAACGACGTCATTACAACACCCTTCACCGGGATTGATTAAGATGCAATCCAACCACCGACAGCGGGGTCACTACTCCCCACAGCTTTCACACCCAGATTATAAAGCGTAGCCTAGTGAATGGATTGCTGGCCCATTCCTGATACGATACATTGCCGGCTGTTCCGCAATAATCGGTTAGCATTTGGGCACTTTAGCCTAGAGACCGAGATCTCTAGTTTCTCAGGGATACTACGTAGAAGTATGCCCACTGGCAGCACAGACGATCCCTGATGTAACTTTCTTCTCACTCTCAAGAATATTTCTTATTAATATTTATTCACAAGGCCTTAATTAAACTTACCTTTTATGAAAGTTTTACCCTTTTTACCTTTCTGAAAGTAACTGTGTCAATGATACATTTTTGCTCTTGAAAGCAATCATTACCTTAAACATCATTCAACTTCACATTGAGTTCTTACTAACACTTGCCTTTCTTAAATAGGAAACGATCTACACTGCGATATTGTACACTTTCCAGAGATATTTTGAAATGTATATTAAGTTTCTTAAACAAAAAGTAGTTAGTTTAAATCAAACTTTATAATATTTACTTCTTCACGTTTGGTTTGATTTATTTCATTTTTCTTTCTATAAGAATCTCGCTATTTATTGGACGCACCATTTTATTAACCCAAACTTAATTCTAAACTTTTCTTTAGCAATCTTCTCTAGTGATATTTTAAAAAAATAAAATTTTATTGTTATGTTATAAAAACCAGGTTATTTCTACTAAACTGCAAAATTATATAATTTACAAATTCGTTTTTAAACATTTCTGAAAATAACTTTATTATTATCATAAAATTTTATTTTAATATTTATTATTTTCATTGTTTTTATTTCTCTTTTTTACCACTGTTAGGAAGAATAAATTGTTATTCGAATTTATTATCAAATAGATCTTAATTTATTTAACATTAATTAAATATGGTTCCAATAATTTCATTAATAACTCTCGAATTTTTGATGTATTTGTTTTAATTATCGAATATATTTTGCGATACGAATTGATTGTGTAATTTTGCATAGCAACTAACAATTGCAAAGATAAAAAATAAAATAATAAATCATTTCAAATTATTTTACTTCCTTTTTTTCTTCAGACTTAATATATTTCAGAGATTTTTTGTAGTTTAATGATATCCGATTGGCATTTATTATTGGATAATCGTTTGTAGGGAACACTTTTCCCTCATATTCCCCTCTGTTCGTAACGATAATAAAATGCACTGCCTCGAATTATCAAGAATTTCATTGGTTAATTAATGGGAAAATGTACCTGTTTTAGTATTGTTTAGTAAAAATTATATTTCATACATTATTTTTCAAAATGTATGTGTACAACATAAATTGTAAATTCTATGATGTAAATTAATATTTTTCCACTGGAATTTAGTTTACTTATTTGTACTTTAATCAAACGAATTTTTTGTGTAATCTCAATTGGATTTATTTATTTTTTTTGCATTCAAACCTAATATTTCTGAACCAAAATGGATTATAAATTTCTTCAATAAAAAAGGTAATTAGAAATTATAATTAATTGACAATAAAATTTATTAACTATTTATAATAATAATAATTATTATTATTGATAATCTTCAAACCGGATGAAAAATTTTTATTAACAACAAAATTCAACTATTAAAAAACTATTTTTATAGACAATATATATCTTCGGTCCCTGATTAATAATTAATTCACCTGGATATAAATACAAAAATAATGATTATACAATTGTTATAATTAAAAATTATAATAATTAAAATTAATAATTAAAATTCTCTAAATAATAATGATAATTTTTGTAAATTACCACGATTATTTTTATAATTTTTAATATCCAAATTAAGATTTTAAACTACAATTTTTAATATCATTTAATAATTACTCATTATTTTTGACAATTAATCTCCAATTATAAAAAAAAATTGTGTAAAATAAATAAAAATAGTTTCAACTCATTCTTTTAAATATTAGAAATATTAATTAAATTCAATTATTTTTCTGCAAGAAATCATTTTGTACACGACACTTTTGTTCTTTTAAAAATAATTTATACAAACTCTGTCTTTTCTTTTTCATTTAACAAATATTTTTAAAAATTTTATTTTACTTATAATTTTATATTTATATTTACTATTTTTTATATTTTTAATTTAAATTTAATGTATATTTTTTTAAAAAAATTATATAATTATTTAAAAAAAATGCTTGTAATTTTTAAGAAACTGTTTTAACATAAATTTTTACAATTAAATAATAGTTTAATTTATTAAACATGAATTCTCTACTGAATATACAGAAACATATTTATAGTAATTGAGAATTTGACAAAAAAGATTAATTTTGCCTAATTATTTTCCATATTAATTGATTTTATTCCATAAATTAATCTAATTATCTCTAAATTCTTTATATCTACTATAAGTAGTCTCAATTTTCTGGGTTCTCTCACTCCGATAATTAAAATTCTTAAAATAATAATAAAAAAATTATATTTCTTTATGAAGTAATCATTTACCATTGTCTTAATCTTCTCTTTTTTAACCTTTTTCATCAAAAATATTTTAACATTAAGGTTTGTTTTGTGTTACTATCCTTTGCATGATGGTATTTTTTTATATAAAAAAATTGGAGATAAAAAATAAACAGGGAAAATAATTTTTAAACATACAATTATAATTTTTACGAAATTTTCGCTTCTCAAAAGTCGTTGCGTAAAAAAAGTAACGCAAACAAATTCGCTAAAAGATATCATTGCAAAGAATAATTTCAAATTTGTAATATTGAACCCCCCAAAATAAAAAAAATGATGAAAGAAGACCACAAGTTTGAAATTCAAAATGATCTTATTCAGGTTAACATATTTTTATTTATTTCTAAAAATTGATTAATTAATGTCATCTGAAATAGAAATCATTCTTCAGCGCTTGGTTCCTATGCCATTACCAATATCCCTCGAAGATGTGTCAGAGTTTGTCTTATCTTGTGTTGACTGATGCACTAATGGTCTCTTAATTTGCACAGTATATTCTGTAATACGTCTTTGGTTGAACATTTCAGTCCTAAATAAATCTTTATGAAGTTCTTTTTGAAACTCTGGCACACGTTCTGATTCAGTATCATGTTATATAAAAAAGCTTACAGATTTTATTTTAGAAATTTTCAATCCTTCATCAATCGTTTTAACAATCATTGGTAAGTCAACTACATCATCGTCAATGCCTTTTCACACTATATTTGATCTTTCCACATTCCAATAAGGTCTTCATGATCTAGCAACAGGTTCTAAACAATTTTGTCTACATGTTTCCAAATTACAACATAAAACTTTCTCCATCCAAAGCATGTGCTAAATGAAAGATCTGTAAATAGTTAGCTCAATCAGTAGATTTAGCATTATAACACACTTCAGCAAAAGGTTTTTCCAGTATGTATTCACAGTAAAAGGCTTATTTAGAAGATTGTCGATAATGAGTAAAATTCTTTCAAGCATTGGGAAAATTTAACTCTCCTGATTTTCTTCTAGCATTTTTACAATGCACTGATAACATTTCTTGAGGTAATACATTTTGAAAGCTGATATAATTTCCTTATTCGTTGGTTGAATAATAGATGTAGTATTCAGCGGAAGGAATTCTACAATTTTATTGGAATGCTCAAGTATCGAATGATCAGGATCATTATCAACTATTAGAACGGCTTTCAAGGGTTGCTTCTACTTTTTTAAATACATTCTATCTCTGATTTAAAGCATTTTTCAAACCAATATTTAAATGTATCAGCTGTAACCGAAGCTTTTTATTGGTTTTTCAATGAACCCACCAGTTACTTCATTTTTTTCCTTTTAATGCTTGAGATCTAAAACTTTTGTTTATAAGCAATGGCTTAATCATACGATCACTAAAAGCAATACTGCAAAGTGAAAATGATATACGATCCTTTGCAGCTTTAAAAAAATTCATTTATTTTTGAGTTTTTGATAGCTAATGTTCTTTGTGATAACCTTTTTCAAATGATTCCCGTTTCGTCGGCGTTAAAAACATGATCTTCTGTATAACCACCCCCTTGAATAATCTTTAGAACTTTTAAAAGATATTATTGAACTGATTTGTCTTCATCCGAAGCAATTTCACCCTTTGTTTTTAAATTGTGGAAATTATGTCTGACTAGAAACTGACTTGCTGAAAATTCAAGATTTTTTTGTTGGTTTGAAGAAGATATTTGTTGCTGTAACAAACGATTATTATTCGGAAATTTGTGTTTTATCATAGCTATTACGATTTGTATTTTTTTGTCGAGATCTTCTATCTAAATTGTAAAAAAAATTTCCATTTTTTTCAGTAACACTATTTCGGGATTATGATGTGATTTTCGAAATAATATATTTCTTAAATATTATGGATTTTCTAATTGCATCTTCATTTTTAAATATTGTGCGCACGGATGATTCACTTAATCCGAATTTCTTGCCTACATTAGTCGGACCTGCTGCCTGTGCTGGAAAATCCAAAACATTTATTTTTGTTTCCATTGAAATTCCTTTTTGAGTTTTGATTTTCTTTTAATTAATTTCCATTAAAGATGTATGTAACTAACACTAAATTAACTTTAAGTAAGTTTTAAAAAAGAATTTAACAAACTTATATTGAATTCTTATCTGATTTTTTTACTCTGGATAAATGCCATATTTTTCAAAAAAAGTTGACGTTCTGAAATAAAATGTTTTTCATTGGAATTGATATTTTTATTTTCAATTTTATTATTATTATTAAATTTTCATAATTACCGTAATTTCCACACTATAAGGCGCACATTGCCTGCTTTTCCCAGAAAAAATATTATAAGCTATAACATTATATAAAAAACATTATAAACATTATAAAACAAATAAAAACATTATAAAAACGTGTAAGCCGCAACTCTTAAATTATGACTCATTTCAGGTTTTTAAGTGCGGCCTATAGTCCGGAATTTACGGTATTATTTATTAAAAACATTATTAAAACATATCTTTTTTCTATTTGTTGAACTAATCCATCCATCTCCATCATTTTCCGTTCAGGAGATATTTTTAGTTTTAATTTTATTTTATGATTGCAGACGATTGTTGACGAAGTGGGAAAATTTTTTTTCAAAAATCATGTAAAAGGGAAAAATAAAGAGAAAAAAATACTTCCTATAACAATAATAAAACAGCGTAAAATAATGCGCGTAAAAAAGGATAAAAGTCTGATTTTAAAAAACTTAAATAATAAAATTGTTTTACAAAACGTTTTTTTTATTTTCAAAAACTATTTCTCCTTTTTTAAAACCTTTTTTTATTTGTAAATGTGTACTAACTTAAATATTGTTAAAATATTATATATTATTATTATTTTTATATTTTTATATTATTAAAAAACTTTATTAAAAATACTAAAAATATCTTTTTTAGTATATTTATTTCCTGCTAAAAGAAGGCAGTTTGACTTTGATTCAGAAAAGAAAATTAAAAAATTAATTGTTAATTTAAAAAAGGATTTTTTGAAATATAAAAAATTCTTTGAATGAAGATTAATTATTATTTTTCTATAATTTTTTGTTATTTTGTGAAATAATTTCATGCTTCTTTTAATTTTTTGTTTCATAAAAAATATTTATATAACCTATTGTAATACTTCTTATCATTTCATCAAAGATTAAAAATTTTAATTATAAATTCATTCTTTTATATTTTAAGTATTTTGCTTTTTAATGTTTAAAAATATTTTTTCTGTTGAAAGAAACAAATAAAAACGATCGCACATTGATATAAACGGAATACTTTTATAAATAATATAATAGATTTTATAATTTCGTCTGGCCAACTACATTATTTAATTTACATGAAAAAACAGTAACTTTTTTTTCGGTAACTTTTGGGTGTGAATTCTGTTGTTTCTTCTCTTACCCACTTGACAAACCAATGACAAACAATTTTCTCTTATATATTCTATTATAAATATATTTAGAAAATTATTTTGATAATTGTAAAAAAAATAAATATATATTTTCTTTATCAATTTGTAACAATTGTGTAAATTAAAATTGGGTAATAAGAAAACAATTTATGTTTACAAATAAATTTAAGTCATATTACAAAAACCAGAAGCTCTTTCCGATAGTTTTTGTACTAAATATTTTATATATTGTTACATACAATTCTAAAGTTCTTGAATTGCTCTATCATAATATACATTACAATCTGTAATAGATTGTTTATTGAGTTTTTAAATTTCTAGAAATATCATTAAAAAATAGAAATTCATATCATTTTACACCATTATTGGAAACAAGGATTCAATACAGTGACAACAACAAAAAGATATATACATCAAAAGTTGGCATTGTTGACACAGACCGAAATGCTCGAGTTGAAGGATGACAACACTAACCTCAGAAACAAGGCACGTACAGGTCGACCTTCGACTGTGAATTCTGAAGCAAAGACCCTCGAATCAAATCCTTTGACGACTACTCGTCAATTGTTCTCTAAACTCAATATTTCTGAAGTCAATAGGTGATGCAGACAGTTGCTTTTTGAGGTGACTGGAATTCGAAGTCGCAGATATGTTACTTGTGACAAACACTCGACATATTTTATCAATTCAGACAAATAAGTCAATGGTTGAATGTCGGAAAAATGCAAAAACCGCAAGTTAAACGTAGTTGATTCTAAAGGAAGACACTTTTGTGCATTAGTAGAATTTCGAAAACGTAATTAACTTCGAGGTACTTCCCAATGGTTGAACTAATGACTCCGACCTCTATTGCGTAAAATATGGTAGGATGTATGCATTGCTTTTTAGAAAATACAAAGCACTAATCAATCGAAAAGGCGTTCTTTTGCAAAAAGACAAAACAAAATTAAAAACCAATAAGCAAACTCAAGAACAGATAAAAAGTTTCTGAAGCAATTGAACTTTTTCCTCACCAAGCCTAAAATTTAGAACTGCGCACAATTCGACTATCACTTGTTTCTTGCTGTGATACAATTTTTTCAAGAACTCAAATTCAATAATTTGGACAAAATCAAAAACTGGTGCCATGAGTTTATTAACTCTAAAAACAAAGAATGCTACAGTAGCAAAATAAAACAACTTGATTATAAATGGATTCACAACATTGATTCCAATGGTCTTTATTTTGAATCTTGGTTGTTTTTTTCTGATTACCAATCGTCATAGGTAAGACGCTCGGTAAGCACAGATAAATATCACAAGCCATTTAAAGTTAACCAGATTTATATTTTGAAATATTTTACCTTCTACATATAGATTTGTACTTTAGACAATAGAAGTAAAAATACAACAAAAAAATATGTTTTTCCAATACCCATTTTTGGATCGTGGGAGGTACAATGAAAATTCTAATTTATTTAAAAATTCTATTGTCAACAACTTAATAAAAAAAATCTAGTTAGAAGTCCTGGCAACACCACGACATTCTCCCGTGTTCTGGCCGACACCGAAAGACCTCTTGTGGTAAAGATTCCTCTATCGTCTGCCCGTTCATGGCTGTCAAAATAAGATAGGAAATTGACACCACTAATGGTGTTAAGCTGACTTTACCGACTGTCCAGCGAAGGAATTGCTCTACATGACTGCTTGGAAGAAACTGCTGATTTCTCTAAAGAATCGGCTTGCCAGATTCAAATTCGCCAAGAAGTACCTTCATAAGACATCCATAGACTACAAAAAGAGGCTCTTCTCGGACAAGTCTTCTTTTCTTTTTTTAGGATTAGATGGAATAACATACATTAGATGTCCTAAGAATGATAGATTCAATCCTCGAAATAAACTTTGCAAGGTTAAACATTATGGAGGGTGAGGAGTTGTTTCTTCGTTGTTTCTCCTTCGTCCTTCATCATATGATGGACCATTACATCTAAAAGGATATTATGTAGACCAATATGCCTCCTCATGCGAGGCGTGTGATGGGTCCTAATTAGATATTTTAACAAGATAACGACCCAAAGCACATCTTTTACTTCGTTTCGAACTGGTACTGTCAAAGTAGAGGGAATCTCCTGGAATGGCTGTTGCAGAATCCTGATCTTAATACATTAAATACTTTTGAGAGGAGATTGAAAAGAAATGTTATGGACTCAAGGAATCAAATATAGACAAAAATTTACCAATTTTGAGTAAAAGGTAAAGGAGAACACCCTGATCTGCATTCAGAAGCTGATTGAGTCAGTGACGTCAAAATATATAGCATATATAAAGTCCAAGGGTTTCCCCACAAGATGTTAGGTGATTCTTGTTGATTTCAGACCCTAATTGTTGACTGCAAAACTTGTAAGATTGTGAAAATAATTTTGATTATTGCAAATTATTTTTGTTTATTTTACTTCTTTTGTTAATTTTCGGTAAAAATCGGTGTCGATGAAAAAAGCATGGTTTAATCAGTTAAAATTGTCACTAGTATCATCAAAATGACCTGGTAAAAATGTTATTGAAAAATACCGCATACAGAGACAGGTTATGCTCAAAAACCACCATATGCACCACCATAAGTCCTATGGACTTCTACTGTACTACTTCTTTTAATTTATTGAAGACTGTGCCTTACCTTTTACAGAATTGCTTTGATTAAATAATATTTTGGTAGATAAAATTACTGTGAAACTTGACTCAATTGAGGATCTCATTAGCATATTGATCGTACAAAATCTGACGTATTTCTTTAAATAATAAAAATGTCTTGCGTTTTGTTTTGATTAAGTTAAAATAATATTTACTCTTAATTCAGAATTAAAGAATTAGAGGATCAAAAAGATTAGTTGAAATATTTGTGAAAACAATTACGATCTATCAGAACATTTTCCTTTTATTTTTTTTCAAATAAAATCGTTTTCAACAATTTTAAAAATTAAAAGAAATTACTGAAAATTGATTTTTAGAATTTTATTTTTCCAATTGTCTTTATATTTTCAATTAATTTAAAATATTAAAAGTCATTTTTAATCAAAACTTTTAGGCTAAAGTTATTAAATTATGGAAACCAAATAAAAATAGGAGCAATAAAACAGTCAATTCGGGGCTTATATTTATCGTTTTGTTTAGTATTTTCTAACAATTATTTTTCATGGGTTTAGGAAGAGCCTACTGATGATCCGGAAGCATCATTTTCCAATGCGAGAGGATGTCCGGACCGGACTAAAGAAAAGTTTTACTTTCTTTGCTTTTAAATAGGGGTGCGGCAATATCAAAACGGTTTTTGATACAATTCGATTCGTCACTTAAAAGGGTAGTCTTGTAAATTGCCATGAAGAATCGTAACGCATAAAAACAATAAAATGTTGTTGTCTAGTGTGAAGTGATACTATATAGTAAGCTGATTGTAGATCAATGCTGCTGAAAAAGAGATATCCATTGTGCGATTACGTCCACTATTCGTTGTATGGGAAAGGCGTCTAACTCTATAAATCTGTTGATGGTCGAAGCTTTATCGACTATCTTCCGACGTATCCAGTTTTGATGTTGTACTACAACAACTTGAGATCGCTAAGGGGAGTTGGACGGAACGATGATCCCTTCATTACGTAAATTTTGAATTTCATCCGTGATGCATTTATGCTCTTCTATCGATCGTTTTTTATGAAAGGCGTATCGGAACGGCATCAACTGAAACTTCAAGTATAATATCAACTGTAGTTTTGATGAAAGGCGATTGATTGCTGCTCCAATTTCGAAATGTAGTGGATGAAAAAGATGTAAATGCAATTACATAAAAGATGACTTAGATATGTATGAAATGAGACAACAGATAAAGAAAATCGTACAAAGTTGCGCAAACTGTCAGTTGTTTCCACACAGAACTAGAAAAGGTAAGCTAACTCAAAATTTGGATTCTTCATGAACTAATAGAAGACTAATAACTACAATCGTCAAGAGAAAATTGAATCCCGGTGTAACAATGATCTTTTGTTGAATAAGTGTCTTCAAAAGACAAATAAATAAATTATTAAAACACCGTTTTAAACAGAAGATGCATCTAGAAGAGTATCAGAAAAAAACTGTAAGTATGGAAGAAAATTTTATTTAGTTTTTTATACTACGGTCGAAGAATTAAATTCTATTGGACTGCCATATGCAATGAAACTGTTACTGAAATCAGATACATTTAACTATTACAATAAATTTAGATGAAACTTAGATGAGTCTTTGAAAAAAGGTGGCCTGGCCTGGTAGTTTGGATCCTTTGTCACATGGATTGGACACTAACCATAATTGTTTTTTTTTCAATTAAACCTATTCGGTAAGGCAGCACTTTCAAAACTAGAATCAGATCAGATTTTTATGATTCAAATCCAGCAAAGCTTAACATATATCGTTACTATTAACATTAATAACAATAAAACGAATAAATAATAGATTAAAAAAATGCTATACATTTTATTTTTGAAAAAATTTTGTTATATAAAATGATATTTATTTGGATTCAAAACATTAATATTGATAATAAAAGTTAGTGTCAGAATGTTTATCGTTCTGATGTTCCATCTACTGAAACAGAATGAAGTTTGAAGAAGTTTTTGTGAAGGGTGAAAAATTTTGTGGTTATCTACTTGTAGGTATTTGTAAAAGAGGATACTTTGCACGTCAACTGTAAGTTGACGAAATAGCGACTAAAATATCATTCTATTAAAAATAATTACATTAAGTTGATCAAACTAAATAAAAACCACACCTTAACATTGTGAAGCTTCAAAGATATAAAATATAGATCAGTATTCACAGCGCAAAGGGAATTTAAATACATTTGATCTTTTATAGATCAGTTTTTTTACTATAACGAGCATATTATACTGCGATTATGCTGAGATTTAACTACTGAATAGTGTTCAGTGTTATGAAAGCATCATTATTTTACTGGGAACATTTTTAGAAAATAAATTATATTTTTTTGATAATTGAACAACCTGAAAAAATAATCTGATTTTAAGATATCGACTGTGATTCAGAATGACAATATTTAATGATCTTTAGCTAATATCACAACTATACGACTCATGGGTTACCATATTGATCCATATCAGAATAAATGAGACCTATACAGAAATATATAGTTTATGGATACAAAATGGGTTTAAGACTCCAAAAACTCAATATTTTTGTATATGTCTCACCAATTAAAAAAATGCACCATTGTATTTAGTTTGTCTGTATATGTATTATAGATATATATATTTATAGACAAACCAAATACAATGTGCCTTTTTCACATTAAAAATTCTGCTTAAACGAAATATAAAGGTATCAAAAACCTCCTCAATTTACTTTATGTTCTATTCTTGTATTAAATATATAATTATATTATTCATAATAATTGTTTTTGGAATTTTTAAAGATTTTGAATATGTTTTAATACGATAGCTACTATGCTTTCAGTCTAAATACAAAACTGCAAAGGTATCAAATTTAAATATATTTAATATATAAATAAAAAATTATTGATAAAACGAAATCCGGACGAAAATAATGATAATCAAGTCGCCTTATAATGTGATACATCAATCACCACATGGAGAAAATATTAGATGATTGACAGAATCTGAGGCATGTCTGCCGTTAATTAAATTAATAAACTTTTATGTTTTTAGTAAAAATTTTAAAATGAGTAATAATAAATAAGCAAATTAATATTTAATATGTTAATTAAAAACTCGTTTTTGCTATGACCTTTGATAAAGTCTGTATTGTTTATCAAAGAAATAACTTTTAACTATTTAAAAAAAGAAACTATTAATTAGAGTATTAATTGTTACAAAAAATGTGAGTTGAATATATTTTAAAAAAAGTTAAGTTGTTTTTTAAATGTTTTGAAAATCAATATGTTTTAATAAAATGTTATTTAAGCGGAATCACCGCACAAAATTTTAAATATTAATTTACAAGAAATCAGTTGTTTTCTTGTGAACTAAATATGCGTGAAATAGTTCATTTGCAAGCCGAGAAGTGCAGAAATCAAGTCAAGGCTAAGATTTATGAAAGAATGTCTGATGATCAAGGAGTCGGATCCACAGGAAGCTATCACAGTGATTCATATCTTCAATTGAAGAGAATCAATGTATACTACAATGATGAAAATGAAAGAGAAAGAGAGACGGCCCACGTAAAGGCCACAATCAATGATCGGACGAGATATGCGGCTCCACCAGTTGTATTAATAGTCATGATAAAATGATCACAGTTGATAGACTGTATCCAATCTTCATCAAAAATCGTTAGTTTTAATTAAAAATATACTTTTTAAAATTCTGCTTCAGTTTTTGTTCATCATATTAAAATGGATGATTTTAATAGTTTATCTATAAAATAGTTGTTTTAATAAGTAATTTATGAGAAAAAATATTTTTTTTCGTAGGTACAACATAACTTTTCAGTCAACCTTGCTTAATGTGTAAATATTATAAATTCTGAAATATGGTATCAGCTTGATATTGATTTCTTAGGTGAAAACTTCTCTACAAAGGAATGCCATGCGTTATATTTTATTATACAAATACATATTTCAAGGCGTTTTTGAGATAACATTATGCATATGAGTAATGAATTGTTGTACACTTAAATTTATTGTTTATATAGAAAGATGACCATTACGTCACAGTGTGTTACGTCAAAATACTCTAATATGATTGGACGAATCATTTTGCACATTTAGACTAGGTTTACAAAACTTTATCAAGAGTGCTTCAGTAATTGTCCTTTCATAATTGTGATCAAAGTTACTAATCAAAACCCGAAAATCATTATCAAATACCCTCCTCTGAGTTCCATGACATTTCACTATGTGGTCATAAATTGAGTTTTTTCTACTTAAATTTTTATAGTTAAAAATATAGTTAAAAAATTTTTATAAACATTAAAAAGGGAACTTAGATCGACAACTTTAGGAAATCTATTTTTCATTTTTCGATTATCTAAATAAAAAAATGACCTTTTTAATTTTAATTTACATTTTTGTATTTTTCTTTCATTTTTAATCATTTGTTTTATTATGATTTATGAAAAACTCAAAAGCAAGATATTTTAGTAATTCAAAAAGATAAAATTTTCATCGACATTTTTATTTTCCAATCACTTAATACATTTAAACAAATTGTTAGTTATTGTAAGTAACCAATTATTACATTTTAATTTTAACACTTTTCAATTAAATCTGCATACTAATTTTCATATAAAAATCATCATAATAAATTTCCTTTACTTTACATCTATACTGTTAATCATAATTCAGAATCAAATGTTTTTCTTTCCACAATTCAATTCCATTCAAAATTCTTTAAAAAAAAACTAATTTTAACATACTAATGAAACCAATAAAAAAACTGTAAAAAAATAATTATAATAAATTATTTGAAAAACGTATTGAAACACTCAAATTAAAATCAAGATACAATCCGTTTTTTTTCTGTGATCAGAATGATTTGAAAAAAA
>MQRK01221469.1:4966-17964 GCA_001938485.1 Girardia tigrina
CAACGGAATAATAGAGAGAAATCATAAGACAATCAAGAGAATTGCGTCTCGATCGAATATCAGTATCATGGAAGCCTTATGGTGGTATAACAATACACCGTCCAACGGAAAGGAGACACTTAGTTCAGCACTTTACAAGTACATTCCAGTGGGTTTGGAGATAATCGAAAGAATTGAAAAGGAGCCGGTTTACAATAAGTTAAAGACAGACTTCGTAGAGCAACAGTTAGTCTGGGTAAAGCCTGAAAATAATATGCCATGTACAAAGCAATGGACACGAGGTGTTGTCGTTAGGAAATTGGATCAAAGAAAGTACTTAATAAATTGTGATGGTTTTTGCGGTCCACGGCATATAGCAGATATTCGACCAAGACAACCAGACTTTCCGCAAAACTCTTACTCGGATTACATATTGGAAAATAACAACGAATCAGCTTCGAGTGTTAAGCAAAGTGAATCTGGAATCAGCAACAGACCCCAAAGAGAAAGACGAAAACCGAATTATTTTCTTGTGACGAAGAATCTGGGGGGAGTGTTACATGTTAAATTTATTTATTAAATGAAATATTTAACATGAAAAAATATACATAATTATTTGTTTAAATAATATCTATTTAAAAGTATTTGTTATTGAAAAATAAATTTTATAGATTTGTTATTCGTTGTTACAATATTTTTAAATAAAAAAGTGTAACATGCTATTCTTAAAAATTTTATTAAAATTTGAAAGAAATTTAAAGACCAAATAAAAGAAAACCAAATATTTCATTCGAGATTTAAGGCGCATGTAAAATAAGCATGTGTATCTTCGTATCTGCAAATCTCAACAAATGAACATCCAAGTAAGTAGTATCATTCTTTTTAATATATTAAATAAATATATTAAAATATATTAAATAATATTTTCTACCTCTTAACACACAGATGTATACATATACACACAACATACATAATAATAGAACCATTTGTTAATAAAGTGTCCATTTAACAATATAAAATTTCTTATTTTTTTCATAAGTTTTTCAATTAATCAAAGTATTTAATCAAATTTTTAATCAAAATATTTTAATTAAGCAATTTAAATTACCAAAATCACATGTTTTTTCAAAAAAATTTCTTTTAATTGCATAAGAAAAAAATACATTAAATTTTATTAAAAAATTAAAAAAAATAAATAAATATTTTTAAAAATTTGAAATTTTGTTTTAAATTAAAAAAGTTCGACACTAAAAATTATTTCAACAATTTCACAAATCTTATAATTATAAATATGAAGCATAATTTAAATAATTTAATGGAAAAAATGTAAATGAATAAAAAAATGGATAAAAAAACTACCTTTTTATTTTTAAAGTTGTTTATTTCCATAATTTCAATATCCATTTTTATTAACAAATGAATACATAATATTAATGAACGGAAAATAAAATTATATCTTTCAATTTTTCTTTAAAATTTATTATATTTAAATTAATAGATGTCAAAAAATATTTACCTTCGAATAGATTTAAAAAAAAAATCATAAGCATAAAAATCCAGGTTTACTATTAACGAATGAATTCTTGATATTAGTAAATGGACACCACAGTATCTAAAGTGTAGTTTTCAATTTCTCTTTAGATAATAAATTATATAAAATCAATATTTTTTAGGATTTATTTGATTTAGATTTTTCTTACTTA
This sequence comes from Girardia tigrina, assembly GCA_001938485.1. NCBI lineage: Eukaryota > Metazoa > Platyhelminthes > Tricladida > Dugesiidae > Girardia > Girardia tigrina. The sequence continues at coordinate 6,649 of MQRK01221469.1, forward strand.
ATCGGTATTGTAAAAAAGGATTTTCATTATTTTTTTAATAAATTTCAGAGAAAAATTTTCCACCGACCTATCGTTTTTCGACAATACTCAACGCCGCTTAAGCCGAAGTTTGACAAACCTTAAACAGTCAACAGAACATTATCGTAAGAAATTTAACATTGAATATTTAATATGAAACGCTTAATAACATTTAAATAATCAATAACATAATAAATAAAATTCATATTCTTAAGTATTCTGCACCTTATAATGTTAAAAATATATGTTTTTGCAACACGTAAGTCTTTGACATAATATATAATTATAAATAATTACGTAATAGTTTTAAAATTAAAATTAATCATATTATTATAAGCCAAAAACAATGAAGTTTGACCTTCGAACTTTTATTGTGTAAAGTGGGACCTGTACCATTAGTTCTGGGAACGTCAGTGGTGCGGTTGCAATTCCAAATGACATTCTTTTGAAACAATATTGGCCTTTCTTTGTTGAGAATGCTGTTTTGTCTTTTAATTCGTTTTACAACACCACTTGATGTTATGCGCTTCCCAAATCAATCGCACTAAAGTATTTTGCTCGTTTTAGTGTGTTTAGCATTTCATCCACATTTTGCATTGCAAATGCTGGTCTAACCGTGATTTTATTCAACTGATAGTAATCGACGCAAGCTCGAATATCTTACTTTTCCTTTTTCCACACACATACTAATGGGGAGTTCCATGGAAAATTACATTTTTCTATGATAAAGTTTTCTTCGGTGTTTCTAATAATATAATCCATGTTTTGCTCGAAGTGTTTTGGTTGTCAACACAGTTTTACTAGTTTTGGTTCTCTATGTGTTTCGATTTTTTGTTTGGTTAATGATGTTATCCCGATGTCCCACTTGTCCCTAATAAATATCATTTTATATTCCATTAATAATTTCATTAATTAATCTATGTATATTTCGGTTATTCTTTTTAACCTGTCTTCGCCAGTACTCCTATTACTAGTACTTCTACACTGTTTCATAATTCTTTTTTTTCAACTTTATCTCGAATTTATCTGAAAAGTCCGTTCCTGCGATCAATTAAGGTTCAAATTCTTTGATTAAAAAAATTGTTACGTTTTCTGTATTTGTTTGATTTTTATCTTCAATTGAGCAATTCCATAATTTACGAGTTCTGAGTCGTTATCACAGTGTATTCATCTTTTAATCTCTAATCTTTATATTGTTCATATTTTTAGTACACCTACTTTAAATACGTTGACTCGTGCTGCAGTATCCAATAGACATCGTATTTTTTATTCCTCATTTTAAATTCTATATTTGGTTTCACTTTCATTTCTTCTTATTCTATTTTGAACATTGATATTTTCCTTATATCTGCGACTCTTTCTTCATCTTTTTCTGTGTTCATACTGTCATATTTCCCATTGGGTCTTTCGTTCTCACCATCTAATATACATAATTCATTAGCAATATTTTCACTAGCATCTAATACACAACATGTATACATACAATCATATGTACAGTCAAACATACACACATTTGTTTCTTAGTGAAGTACATTGATCACTACTCCCTGTGATTGTGCCTTCGCGTTTCCCTGTTCGTCTTTAAATTAATCTTTTTTGTAATATTTTATCTTCTTGTTACCCTTTCTTTTTTATTCGATCTTTCGTCATAGTATTCTCATAATTCTGCTTGTTGGTCTCTTCTATTCGTATAATCCACCCGTCTTCTGAATCTTGTGTTCGTGAATTATCTTCGGTCGTTTCATCTATCTCTCGTATCTTCTCTTCCCCATTGTTCGCACTCTCTGAATCCGTTTGGATCCTCATAATATTGGGTTCTCACATGTCATTTCTTATTACAATGGTTGCATTTTACATTTTAGTATTCACGTCTTACATGTTCTTCTTCATGGTAGGCTCAACATGTGATCCTTCTTGGTTCTTCCACTTTTCTCTGTTCGTATCTTGGTCTCGGTTTTTTTGTTATATATTCTACCCCATTCCATCATTTATTTTCTTATCTTATGTACACACCCACCCTTGTGTTTTTGTGCTTCATCTCAAATTCGTAAATTTTCTCTTCTGCTGTTGCTGCATTAATCAAAATCATTTCTCTCTTTATTTCTCTATATTCGATAGCATTGGTGTCAGCTAGATCTGACAGATCGTCTTACGTAGTTTTTTCTCCACTAGTGTCTACACTGGTTCATCAATCATCATATATATATATAAAGCGTCTAAGGAAGCGTTATCCCAGATTCTAATCTCTAAAAACTCCTTCGTCATCTCTAAGATATTCTTTTCTTTAGAGAATACATTTTTATGCTTGTTTCCAAGCTGTCTCCTTGTATTTTCTCATATTTGCTTATCGCTTACGCGGTCACAAATTATGCCACTAATACTGATGTTCTTTCTTCCTTAAATCCCATAATCATCGCTTATCTATCGAAGCTTATTATGAATTTTTCTAGTTTTGCTTCTGGAATGTGTAATGTTTGATAATGTCTGATCCAGTCGTTTAATAATTGGTGTCGCGTGGTCGTGGGACCCGACGTTCAGAGCATAGAGATACTTACTATGCAAACATTTATTAATATTAAATTTAGAGTCATGACTGTTAAGATCATTGATACAATTATTATTTGAACATTTATTATTATCACATTTAGAGTCATAATTCTCGAAAGATCGTTCACAATTTGACATAATTCTGATTGTTTTTTGTCTCTATTTTTAATAATGATTATTCGAACATTTTTTCTAAATCTTTTTTAAATATTAAATTGCCACAAATATTTATTAAAATTAATAATTTCAACCATTTCTTGATAAGAACTCTAAATAATAAAAATATTTTATCAAATTGTAAACAATGAATTTAAATTTAAATTTCATAATATTTTTTAAAAAATATTTAATATTGATTTTAAATACAAATTTCAAAAATTTTAACTTATCAGATTATTATCATTTCGTTATTATTATTTTAATTATGTTCGAATAGTCAATTACCGTAAATACAAAAATACCAATTTCCATCTGGGTGGGAGAATCACCATTCTAAGTTCAATATACTCAAATAAACATACTACAATTCACACATTGATACATTTTAAAACATTCCTCACAATCATAACTATCGGAAGTTATTTCAACATTTTTCGTCCTTCTAATTAGGGACCGTCCATAAATTTTGTCACACGAAAAAATGACTTTTTTATCAATTATTAATTGAATTCAAAATCACGCTTTAAAATCATTTATTAAACAAACAAAAAAATATTTTAACTGCGGGTTATACGTGAATAATTTTAATGTTTTATAGACATTAAAGAAATACATAAGGTGTGGGTTATACGCAAGAAATTAGGGTATATATATAAATATATAAATATATATGAAAATGACATGATAGAACACTTTTGGCTTTTAAGTATGGTGTCAGTCCACTGTCAAATGTTTTTCGTAATGTTGAATTCCCTATCATTATTAACCTTAGCTAATTTTTTTACATTTTTACATGTTGCCAAGCGTCGGTTAATTGTTTTCGGTTATTCATGTTTTACTTTTGACATTTTAATAACAATCACGAAATAAAATTATAATTTGTTATATGTGATGTTATTTGTTATATACACAATATGTCTACTTATTATCTTAAGTAACGTAAATATAAACATAATTATAGAAAAAATCAATTATCTTGATAATTGGTGCCATTGGGACAGCTATTCTCCTAATAACATTGAAAATATATACAATAAATCAATGGATCTCAATAAAAACAGACATGTGGATATGGGAAATGAGTCTCCGCACGAAGATCCATTTAATATACCATTAGATGTAGTCAGATCTACTCCAATCAAAAAAAGGTGTTATCGTTCACGCACTTTTGGCATTTGGCAACAACCTGATTTGAGACACATTAAGCAATATAGAGATTTCGAACAGACATCTTTCAGTGATACAGAAACGCTTTCTAGACATGAAAGCTCCTTGTTTGAGGTTAATTTAAAAATAGTAAAAGATTTATTTTCTCCAACGATTCAATCAGGAAGATTCCATTGACAATCTTGATCTAACTACACACAGTAATCGCAAATGGAACCGCCACAAAAGCACCAGCTCACGGTTAGAGAATACAAGAGATTTTGACTCCAGGTTCTTTTATATTTTATATTTAACACCAAATTGATCAATTTATATAATAAATATAAATTATATTATATTTTCCATACAATAATCTTTAAATAACTACAGATTTAGTTTAATTAGTAGGTTAACGAAATCACATAGGTTAAATTGTTATCTATTTCAAGATTGATTTAAACATAAAAACTTTTATCGATTTTTCTTTAAATTATATTTTATTGGTTGTTTTCAAAGAGGCAACAACACCTTTTTAACATTGCTTATTCTAGTGTGTCCATCAAGAGGTTTTATGATGTTAACCAAAATATATGATGTTGCTAATGGCTGTAGTTAATTAACTGACAGCCTATTTAAAATGGTGACCTTGTCATTGACTGATTATTCTTTAATGGTACTTGATTAGTGTTTCTAATTTCTCGAGTTTTTACAGATTCTTTGATCCAGAATTCTCGAGGCGAGAATTTATGAAGATGCTAGAACTTTATTTTACATTAGTAATGGAAAGTCTTTAGGTTGTGTACTTTAACGGTTTCAATGCTTTCAAGTTAAAGAATGTCAATATCTCTAATAATTTTTCAATTTTTTTATGAACATCTGAAAGTGTATTTGTTTGATCATCTGATATTTTTATGTATGAAGGGCTTTGATATACAGTTATTTTATAACAAAAAGTTCTTACAAATCTTTTTCATGACAAAGTTTTTTTAACAATAAGTTTTTATTACAAATGGTTTTTATAATAAACAGTTGTAGTTCAAAATAAAACAATGTCTAAAAATACCTATTTTGAAAAAAATATATTCATTTTCAACAATATTTTTTCCAAAAGTAAAAATTTAAGAAAATCAAAGTTCTTAGAGCTTCATCTGATATTCAGTTTATCAATTTTGTCCGAAAATTATTTAAAATAGAAAAGTTTCTTTCACAATTAGTTGAAGTCGCAATAATAGTATTCAATGCTCTCTTTAGTAAAAGATTTTCATTCAATACATCTTCGATTATATATAAATTCAGATTACCAAATATGGACTTTTTGCATTTTCCTGTTTTTTTGTCATCTATTTTGGTATTTATAGATTCATTTAATAGTTACAAATTGTGTTTTTGATAACTATTCTCATTCGAGTTAGAAATTGATAGAATTTCTCTCTTTTCATTTTCTCGAAAAAACAATCTTGAATTTCAGATCTTAAAATCAGCTTTTGAAAGTGCTTTTGTGCAAAATTAAAAAAAACTTCTTGCATTTCAGTAATAATGCGAAATTCTTGTGGCCTATTTTCTGTAATTGATTCTGGATTGTTTAAAAATGTTATCAATAAAATACACGTGTTGTTTCGTCATTTGTCAAGTTAATATTTCAATTAAGAATAGAATTCTTCTATTAACTGATTTTTTGATTTCCTTATGTACAGTCATAACAAATTTATGACAACTGCAGCTGTTAATAAGGTCATCTTATTGTCGGACAAACGATTGACAGTCATTTCAAGAGGTTCAAAGATATCAAAGATCTAATTGTTCTAATATCTTTGAATTATTTAGAGTTCACATAAAATTTAGATTAACTTGCAAACATGATTTTTTTACATGATTCAAAAAGTAAAACCTTTTGATCATCATATAAAGAGAATCCCATCTCGTCTTGCAATCTAAAATTAATGAATATTTTTCACCGATATCTTTTTAAATGTTTTTTTTGGAACAAATCAATATTTATTGGGGTCTTTTTAAACAACTTTACGATTTTTCTTACTTTCTTAATGAGCAGATGCAATTTTAGAAACATGAGTGCTTGATTGATAATCAATAGCCTACTCAAAGATTATTATATACTATTTTACAAAGCAGCTATGGAACCATCAAAATTAAGAAGACAAAGATTAGTTAGCCATTTTTAAATTTTGTTTTCAAATTTTCGATTTCGAATTCAATGCAAAAACCAAAACTCAATTCACCTTTTAAAAATTTTATTATTATTTCAATTACAAATTATTACAATTGATGCAGTAAAATAATACTGCAATTTTTCAATATATATATTTTAGAGAAAAATTTAGAATTTATTCAATAATAAGTTTTAACTTTTTTTATGATTTATCAAATTTCAAAACAAGATGTCAGATAATGATAAAAACTGAAATTTCTATACACACAAATGTTTATAATTAATTGATTCATTAATTTGAATCTTCCAAAGATCATTCTGGAGAAATAGGGAAATTAAGTCTTCCAAAGCTGAAAATAAAAATTTATCATGCATTGGCTTTGATAAAAAAATCTATCAAACTTTGGTCATGGATGCAATAAAACAAGAACATCATTAATAAATCATTACGTTTTGGTTGTTTTACCTTAAAATTCATATATAGACTGTGATTTACCAGAAACTGGTAATGCAGATGATTTCACAGAGGCCCTAGATGTAATTGTGTGTGATGGAACTAATGGTTATACTGGAATGTACGGTGCCCATTAATCGCTTTACCCAGTTTTAATAATAATAAACACAAAATTCTAAATGGTACAACTTTTATTTAACCAGCGTACAATAATAATTTCAAAACAAAAACTTGAAAACAATTAAAGCTTATCTTCAAAGTGTTGTCCTTCAGATTTAATACACAACTGGATTCTTCTCTGAAAAGAGTAACATATTCGTAGGCACAAGTCTTTATCGTTGTTCAAGCCTGCAAAGTCTGTAGTAATTCTTTCCTTCAACTCGGTTATGGTTAGAACATTTTGTGAGTAAACGCGTTCCTTCGGGATACCCCACATTGAATAATCACAAGGTGTCAGGTTCGGTGATCGTGGAGGCCATTCAGTGGTTCCTCTCCTGCCAATCCACATCTCAAAAGTGTTATCCAAAGAGTCGCGTACATTTCTACCATAATGAGGAGGAGCACCGTCTTGCATCCAAACGTCGTTATCTGTGTCAAGCTGAGGTACGGCAAAATCACGCAGCATGTCGAGATATAGCTGAGAATTGACCGTTCCATCAAAGAAGTATGGACCCAGCACACCAGTTGAACGTATTCCTCCCCACACATAAATTCTTGTAGAAAGATTGTTGGTCTCCCATACAAGATGAGGATTCTCAGTGGAGTAGTACACGGCATTATGCAAATTAACGTGACCATACAACTTAAATGAAGCTTCGTCGGTCCAAATTATTCTGTCCCTGATGTCAATGTTCTCATGGATTTGTTGCTGTAACCATTCGCAAAATTCTATGCACCTTTCATAATCGTCATCATTCATTTGATGGAGCAAACGAGGTCACCAAACTTTCAACTCAATGTCCTTCATTATTCTACGTAAACTTGTGCGTGGTATATGCAACTGCAAACTTGCACGAACTGCAGATGTTGATGGCGCATTCTGATAGAAAGTTCTAACATTTTCTTTATTTTCATCGGTATTCATACTTCTAAGACGCCCACTTCTTTTCTTGTCGGTTACAGAGCCGGTCTCGTGAAACTTTTTAGCCGAAACATGCATTGATTGTTGTGAAGGAGGAGCGTCATTAGGCTACTCTTTTGCAAATGCTGCAGCAACAGCTCTTGAATTTCTATCATGCTTTATCCACTGCTTTACTATAAAAATTCGTTGCTGAAGTGTTAAATGTCGTACCATGCCAATATTGCCAACAACAATGAACAAAATGAAATAATTTTAAAAATTTCAAAATAAATAATTATTAAAACAAATAATTTTATCTGTTTTTTGTTTATAAATCATTTAGAATTTTGTGTTTATTATTATTAAAACTGGGTAAAGCGACTTATGGCCACCACTGTATAATGGAATCAAAGGAAGACTTGAAATTTCAAGTCAAAAACTATTACAAAGGCTTGTATATCTATCAAATATAAATGGGTTTTTCCTGAAAAAATGTGTTGCTTATGTGGACGAAAGAACATAGGACAAAAATCATATACAGGAGAAATATTTAATTAACTAAAGTTTGATCAAAAACAGTTGCCATTTGTAGATTTCTAAATTAGATCAAAAATATTTGCTTAAAATAAGTCTGTTTGTGCAGATAAATCAATCTAATTCAAAAACCATAGATTTCAAAAGCAATTCTCAACCAGGTACTCTGAACAATGCTATATGGCTAACAACTGCAAATCGAATTCTTAGACTTTAACATAGATGCTATCTAAGAATTTACAAAGAATAAGTAGTTTTATTTTAAACTTCAATGCTCTAGCATGGTTTAGAATTAAAAGCAATTGGGCCTATCAAGATGGATCGCAAAATTTGTTATTTTAAAATTATTTCCGGGCTTAAACAGAAGCGATCAAGAAATAATAAATAGATACTTAGCTCACCCTGTAAATATATTACTCGCAGTACTAATAGATGAGAACATTAAAGTTCCAGAATTTGGAATTGAAAAACTTATAACGGCTAAAACATCAACTGAAGACGAAGAGCATCTAAGAATATTTGACAAAATCTCAATACAGATAATTTTTTCTGCAACTTTTTTAATGGATAAGGTAGATTTGTCAAAAACCAATATGTCTCTTTTACCACTCCGCAAATTAGAAGAAATCAAAGATGCAACTAATCGATTCTTTTTAGACAATTGTCCATGTCACTTCCAGACTGTAGAAAGAAATGTAGAAGATGTTAACTCCACAAGCAAAAATAGTTAATGGTCATGATTCGAGATACGGCTTGATTTTCCAGCAGAAGAAATCGAGGTTGGAGGACTCCAATATGGAAAAGAAAGCAGATGTTACGTAGATGGACATTTTAAACCTGTTATTACAGTAAAATATTTGAATTACAATTATTTCATTCTTAAGCAATGTTTCATTTCTTTTATTGATTTCAATTTTTTAGAAAAAAACTTAAACAAAATTATTCTTCAAAAATATCAAATATGCGTTCACAAGAATCAATGTTATATAGATAGGAAATGAGTTAATATAAGCATTGTAAAAATGTGTGAATCCAACTCAAATAGATGCTTAAAGTTTTTATTTTATTATTTTATGATAACATATTAATCTATTGATAAAGAGTAAACTAAAAGTAGTTAAACAAATTACGACATAGTAGTAAAATGTTTAAAAGCACCAATGAAATATGTAAATGTCTGAGAGTGATGCTTGAACGATTAGATCGTCAAGTGTGCATGCATCGACAGTTGTGTCCGTCATCTGATGAACACGTGCATACGTCACACAATTGTTACACGAGTCATTCCATTCATTTTTTATTCTGTTTGTTCGTTTTACTCGGTTTGGATTTCACTTGTGTCATTTCCTTTTCTAACAATGAAATTATGATTCTTTCTTTTTTATCCGCATGCCATTATTGGTTGTTAAGGTAAATGACTCCCGATATGTTTACTTGCGTTTTATATCATTCATATGAATTGCTTTGAAAATAAATCTCTTTTCACTTACTAGAGATCTAATATCTCAACTGCGTCAGATCAAATTTAAAAATTCTCAACTTTCGGAAATTAATGAAAGATTACAAGTCCAATTGGAACAAGCAGAAGAAAATATTCGAATTTTAAATACAAAATATATGGACTTGGAAAAGAAAAATAGACAGTGAGTTTTTTATTATTTTATAAAATATTAGAATTCAGAATATTTACTTTTTATCCTAACAGTTTAAGTATCAATGTACCACTCTTCAGTTATTATTCCCTAACACTGTAAACATGTGGCACGAAATTACAACTAATGAACAATTTTTTACATAAATGTTTTACTTAAATAGCTTAGGAAATAACATTATGTTTGTACAAAATATTATTTTACCAATATGGGACATTGAAAAATATTTTTATTAAAATGCATCTGAAAGTATTTCTCCAGGTAAATAGAGTCAAAGGTTATTATATTTATTCAACCTCGATTTGTATTCTTTTTATCAGGAAGTTGTTTTTTTAATTTTATCAAATTTTGATTACTAGAAATGAGTAACTTAACTATTATTTTTTACAAATATTAGATGATTATGTTTTCCATCTTATAATTATGTTTAAGACTTAAGACAGATTTAAATATATAATTGTATTTCTTTGTGAATAATTTTGTGGATTTGTTCTGATTATTATGTTCTTAATAAATTCGTGAAATCTTGACACAGTTCTTATGACAGGGTTTCACGGATATCTCAAGCTAGTTTTATGCTAATACAGAATATAAAATATTCATTAATATCACTATTGATTGTATTTATTTCAATTTTCCAATATTTTTTCCAATGTTTCAATTTTATTAATCTATAAGCATTATTTCTAAACTAAAGGAAAATAACTTTTTTCATAAAGCAATACATTTTAAATTGTTTGAATGTAATGGTGATTCTCCTACCCAGATTGAAATTGGTATTTTTTATTTAAATTTAAAATTCGAACATAATTAAAATAATCATTTTATAAGTTCATTTTTTTTAATTTAACAATTAAAATTAAGTTTAATACTTTTAGTAAAATTTAAATTAAATGGATTTTTAATAATTTGATGACATATTTGTTATTTTTGGATTTATTGAGAAATGGTAAAAAATATTATTTTTAATTAATAATTTGTTAGAAGTTAAATATTTTAAAAAATGACTTAAAAAATTGTTCGAATGATCATGATTAAAATAGAAACAAGAAAACCAATTAGAACGATGACAAACGATGAAAGACTTTCTGAGAGTCATAATGTGATTGTAATAAAAATTCAAACGAGACTTGTCTATGTTCTTATTAATACATTTGAAGAATTTTTCGAAATTATCTTTGATGTTTCAAATAAAAAGGAAATCAAATCTTTTTACTTATATTCACAATACATTTTACTCTTAAGATCCTTATGATAATTTTATAAAACATTATTAGTACTTGAAAAGCACCAAATGTTCTTTTATCATTGAAATGATTTAAACATACTGAAGGTTTGGTTTCATTTTGGGTAAATTTTTCGTTTAAATAATTTTCTTTAAAAAAAATTATTTTATCAAAGTAAAAATAAAGAAAAAATTTTTTAAAGTTAAATAGAAAAAAATTAATAATGAAAAGGTGATATATATTTATGTCAATTGTATATATTAGGTGTACAAGTATGAAATGCGGATTTCAGAAAACGGATTGTGCACAATGCAAAAAGTAGGTCAATGGTTAGGCAATGATGTCATAATATT
>MQRK01221475.1:5083-19074 GCA_001938485.1 Girardia tigrina
AAAAGATGAGAAGTTTTTTTGGGATATCCATAAATTGCCTGACAGATGGGAAAAAGTTGCCGCTTCCGATGGCCAATATTTTGAATAAAATATTTTTTCACTTTTATACTTAAATAAATAGTTTTTTTTACAAAAAAATACGAAATTAATTAGTTGTACACCCAATATATATATTTATATCAGTTGATCCCGCGCTCTCTATCTCCCTCTGTATTACTGAAATAATTGTGACAATCTGTGATATTTTTTGTGTTTTTTTATATAATTTTGATTTTTTGTTGTGAAAAATTGTGTGAAAAACTATTGATTTGAATTTTAAGGAAAATTGATTTGAATTTGGAAAAAAATTATTATCGAATTTTTCTGAAAATTTATACGTAAAAAATTGTAAAAAGTCATATCTAGTTTTTGTAAAATTCAGTTTTTTTTGCTGTTGAAAATTTTAATGTTTTGTAAAAAATATCAATGAAAATTAAGTTTTGTTTAAATAATCGAAAAGTTGTTAGGTGTAAATTTGAAAAAAAACAATTTAGAAACTTCGGATTTCCTTCTTTTTCAATTTTTGAAATATGGTCGATCAAATCAATGATGATGCTATATTGAACGATGTTACCGATAAGTTATCAACAGAAAACAAAAATACCGTTCATAGAAATGATTCTAGCAATTTTACCAATTCAGAAGAAATCGAGAGTACTCAATCGCTATCTGGCAGATCGAAAAAAATTGAAGAATTACAGGATTATGTTGTAAATAATTCTGAATTAAAAAATAAGGCTAATAAAGAGAATTAGATGATGAGAGTTTACTTAAATCGGAGTCAGATTCTTTGCATGTGCTCGGTGATTTTGTTGGATTACTTGAAATCTTGGAAAAGGAAAGTTTTCCTATGTCTTATCAAGAAAATTCCATGAAAGAACTTTGTTTGGAATTTTTCGATAATTTTTATAGACAAGATATTCGCGATGTTAATCAAGCACTGTTTCAATATGGAATAATCGATCTATGTATCATCTTTATCGTGCCGAAAGTAAACAAACTGAACACAATATGGGTCCAGCACTTGAACCAGAAAGTTTCCCTGCGCAACCCTGCGGCCTCCATCCGATTCTCGGGGCAAGCTGAGTGTCGGGCGGAACAAATACTTATTATTTTATATCATAATAATTTTTCTATATTTATAATTTAGAAATATTTAAAAATGTTTCACCGATACAAATCTTTCTTTACATCAAATGTAAAGAGAAAATCAATTCAATCAAAATCAAAAATTTATTATTATTTAATAGCGATTCATCAATTATAAAATTTTTAATAGCAGTTTCTATATATAATATAAATTTTATTAATTATTTATCGAATTTTAATTGTCAGAATTTCTAACTAGTTTTTAAAATTGAAATTATCTTTTTTTATTACATAACTTCCGAATAACTTTTAAAATAAATGCAAAGCAATTTAAATTCAATTATTTATGAAAATAACTTTTTAAAATTAATGAAGATATTTTTTAGTTGAAACTGATAGAATACTTTTGATTTTAAATATTTCCTTATTTTAGAGATTATTTATAAAAATTAATTATTTCAAAAATTTACAGAATGAGTCTGTCCTTCACAAATTTAGTTTAGAATGCCATCGTACGAAAGCTTGACAAAGATTGTCTTAAGGAAAATCAAAATTTTTGTTTAAATAAAAATATGAAAAGTCAAATTGGTGTTCTTAATAAACCGATTTATCGTATTTAAACTCGAAAACTGGTAATGGAATCAATCTCGAATTTTTATCGTTGGTTTCGCTGAAATTATTCAAAACTCTTTCGGATCTCTTTGGACAATTTATATCAAACCATTCAAATTAACGATTGCGGAGTGAATTTTTGTATACAGAGTCTGTCGATTTCTAATTCAATCTTTTTCTGTATAAAAAATGACTCAATGTTAATTCGAATGTGTATCGGTTTAATGAGACATAATAATAATTTTCAAGTGTCAAAATGAAAAAATATCTATTACATTTTATCGATTTATGTATTTACTATACTTATGTGATTGTTTGATATATTTTAAATATTAAGAAAAAAATAATGACAAAGAAAGGAAAAAAATCCGTGTAAAGTTTTTGTTAATAAAATAATAATAAGTTTAAAAACAAATTAGAAATTAAGTCTCATGCTCATGTGTATGCTCACTAAAAATTTATATTTATGAAACAATTACAATATTATAAAAAATGGATTCAAAAAAATCCAAACAAAGACTTTTGATGTTTTTACCTGAATAAGGAAAAAACTTACAGAATTTGAATATAAATAAAAATTTGAAATTAATTAGTTTTTATTTTTGAATAGTCACAATAATCAAAAAATAATAATAATCAAATAATATTCAAACTGAAGATTGTTTTTTATTAACATAACAATCTCCTAAATTTGTAATTATCTTTCAAATGTTCTGGACATTGTTGTTCTTACTATCGTTTTCTGAATATGGTGGAAGAACCTCATCTAACATAATTCCTTTATTTGTTTCTCCAAATATTGAATAACTTTCGTTAATTGTTTTTATATAGTTGAATATTTTGTTTAACTTTTTGTTTTGAATGGCGATTTTAAGGAGAACCAGAAGTATGACTAGACATAGAAATGATTCTATGAAAAATGTCAATTGATAAAATGATCTGTCCGAACTAAATAATAAAAAATAATGAGATAAATAAAAACAAAAAAAAGATTTTTTTCAATTTAAACTTGTTGCATACACAACAATATTTTATTATTTATTAAGATATATGATAAAAGACTATATAAGGTATCAAAACGTTAATCTTCATTTACTGTTGTCTGATATTTTGTCAATAATATTATTTTATAATTTTACTTTTATTTTTTTCTTATTCAGGCAAATATGAAATTTCATCTTTAATATAAAAGAGAGAATAAAACTTCCATCAAAGAATGTTTCAAAAAACAAGAATTTCCTATTTGTAAAATAAAAAAGAAAACATCTTTATTTTGTAAATAAAGAGCTCTAAAAAGTGATTTATTATCAAAAACAAATATATCAAATCAAATATGTTTTTATTAATTAATTTCAGCAGGTTAAACGTCATCATCATAAAAAGAAAATAATTTGATACTGTAGTGACTATTAATATTTCAATTTCAATTAAATAAAATAAATTTTTACAATATATATTATTTATATTATAAATCAAATCAACATATTCATAATAAATGTAAAAAATTCAATATTTCTATGTATAATGTAAATAGTAATGGTAAAGTATTTTTGTTTAACTGAACTAATGACAGAAATATGATTGTGTATAATTTTAAATAAAACATTTAATAATTGGACTTAAACTTATATAGAGAATACAACACTATAATTAAAAAATCGATTCTGAGGCGAAAACTGAAACATAATCTGCGAAGAAAAACAACCTTTGTAAATAATTAGTGTTAAAGTAAAATAAAATACTTTTGTTTCAAAGGTGATATTTGTAAATGAGGAAATCCTAAAAAAATCGGTAATACAATATAAGACGTCCTACAAATGGATTTTGTTGATTGATTTTTGTTTCATAATAGTCGAATATTTTTTATTGTTCTCTTTTAAGTATTTGAACTTTTAATACCATTGATAGAAAGAATCATACTCCGTGATCGATAGTGTCCGATCAACTGACGAGGCCCATGATCGACCTTAATCTGCCCCGATCTATGTCCCTCAAGTTACTTAATTCTTCCGCGGATAACAGAGGAGTCTTCTCAAATTGATGATCACAATACTTTCATCCGAGCAGTGCCAGTAGAAGAAACTTCTACGATTTGAAAAACTCCTAGCTGGCCAGAAACCTTTTTCTTAATGTTCCTCTATGAAAGATGAGCGTCATCACACTTTGTTAGTCAAGGAAGGCAAGAAATATAAGTCTACATGTCGAGGAGAATCAAGCTTTACCCGTTCGATGTCATACATACACCCTTTGGATAAATTGGTTATTGTACCACCAGAAAAAAATTAATAGAAATTCTCAGTAACAACATTTGCATTACAATATGAAAAAAATTAATGCACTTTATTTTTCTATGTAATGCTTTTTAATTCTGTAGTAAAAGAAAACATATTCATTAATGAGAGAAGAGTATAACATTGTAAAACTTATTAAATATGTTAAAGTAATCGGTGGAACTCGGTCAATTTCTGGAATTCAATTCTTAATTGATTACAATTTTCAACAATTTGATAAATTCAGAATTGAGATTTCAGTTCCACAATACGAACGATATGTTCAACCAAGCTGATTAGTGTAGCAAAAGGACGTCCAGTTAAGTAAAACCTTTTGTCATGTGTTACGATGCGGTAAAATTTCGGGATCATAGGGGAATCCTGTGTTGATTGATGATATAGATAATCCAGTTTTTGGAGTGCTGTTTGCGCCTCTGAAAAAAATTATAAAAGATTTTTCCTCTGTAAAAAATATGGGAAAGAGTGGTGTTTCTATCATCGTGGTCAGAGAGCAAGAGCAGTTGGG
The DNA here is from genome assembly GCA_001938485.1 of Girardia tigrina. Taxonomy (NCBI): domain Eukaryota; kingdom Metazoa; phylum Platyhelminthes; order Tricladida; family Dugesiidae; genus Girardia; species Girardia tigrina. Next base: position 9,620 of record MQRK01221475.1, read on the forward strand.
ACCCACAAAAGCGTATTCTAAACCAGTAATTATTGTAGCCTGTCAATCCAAATAATAAATAAATAAAGAGACATCGGTTACTACCGAATGATCTAGAGACAGGGAAACTATAAAAAAGTAAACGAAGGGGGAAGAACTTAATCCAAGAATTCCAATAACAATATATAATAATTTTTGAAATAAACATTAATTAGTTGATTATTATTTAAATTCGTACAAGAAAATTGCTCGAATTTTATTTTTTTCCATTATTAATTTAGCACCATAAATATTCTAAAAAATAACAGCAATATTTTAATAATGGCTATAGGAATATACAGCTAGGCATAATATTTCAAATAATATCTAACACTAATGCATTTAAGCTTATATACATATCAAAGTAGATAAACGGAGTATAAAGATCAAAAACCACCATTATTTTTCGACCAACCTAATATCTCCCGCGTTATCAACTCTTGTTTATTGTGATTTATTGAATTCCTTTTTATTCTTTCCGTTGTTTATTGAAATTAAATTAGTTAAACAAAATATCTCTATTTTTGTTGTTTTTGCAAAGATAGAGTAAATTTAGAAATCATCTGGTTGACTTCCTAATTTTTTCTACAAAATATTTATATTATAATTTTTATTATATATCAGGATAATAGTATCTTCACAAACCCGTCCATCATGCTGAAGACGAGAAATTTAAACAAGGCCTCTCAGCATGGATTAGAAAAGTTGGTGTGGACTCTAAAGTAAATAAATAAATGATACACACACACATATATATGTATATATACATATACACACACACACATATATATATATATATATATATATATATATATTAGTTTTCATAAAATATTTTTTAAATATTAAATAACATTGAAAATACAATAAAAAAGAATAATGTAAAAGGTAAATATGCATAAAAATGTCACGAAAATTCGTTTGCGAAAAGAACGTATTCAACTAAAGAATTCAATTCTCAATAACAAATTTTAATTAAAATGTTTGGTGCAGTCTCCATGTTGCACTAAAGACTGACTGGTAGTAGCAGAGTGATGGTGTTTGTGTTTATGCAGTTCGTGCTGACCTCATTTTATATTTATTGTTGTTTTTTATTCTTAAATCGTTAACAATAATTCAAATCGAAAAAGATATAGAAGTCGTTTTCAAATTACTCAAATACAAAATTTCAGTCAAAATAAATTGTTTCATTATTTCAATCGAAACAAATAGTTTCAAAATTTCGGTCAAAATAATTAGTTTAATTTCGCCATAAAATATTCGTACAATTTCGTATCAAAATTTCGTCAAAATTTCCTAATTCAAATATAGAAATTTCGTGACAAATAAATTCAAATTCAACCATAGTAAATTGAAAAAGTGATTTTAAATATCACTGGAAAAAATAGTATCTCACGAAGCTCACTCTGATTGGTTGACCAATTAAAGGAAGCCAATTGAGTAGACATATTACTTCTTATTCGAAACGCTCGCCACTAACACATTCGTCACCAACAATAACGATAATAATCATAACCCGAAAAAGGAAATATTAGTTCGGATTTCCAAACTAAACAATATTTAAATTTTCAAATTATTAATAATGTTTTAATTATTTTTTTAATTATAATTTTAATTTGATTTTGATATTATTTGGTTGTACATGAAACTATTTGTTCTTCAAAGACTTTTTGATGTTTGGCGAAGTGTTATATACCATTAGAAAGCCCATGCTATTCTCTACAAGATTAAAGTAATCGTTTTTGCCTATATTATTTATTTTTCATTTTTAAGAACCGTCAAATGGATTTTCAAGTCGACAAAAAATCGCATTTTTGACACCTTCTTTTCGCCTTTAATCGAGGTCAAAAAGCGAGTGAAGTTACCAGAGATATTTGTGCCGTATATGGAGAGGACGCTATAGCTGAGAGAACTGCTCGAGATTGGTTTGCCAGGTTCAAACAAGATAATTTCGACCTCAATGACGCTCCTCGTTCCGGAAGACCAGTCGAGATGGACGAGGACCAACTTGGAGATCTTTTGAAGGAAGATGGCCACCTGACATGCAGAGAATTTGCCGAAAAGATGAATTGTGATTTTGCGAAAATTTCACGCAACCTTCAGTCGATCGGTTTCACTCAAAAGCTTGGAGCTTAGGTCCCACACGAACTCATCCAAAAACAGAAGGATAAGCGGCTTTCAATGGCTGCTCAAAATCTCGCTCGACACCATGGAACCCATGGCCACAGGCAACGTTTCTTATACATAATGTCACTGGAGATGAGAAATGGTGTCTCTATGTGAATATGAAGCAAAGGAAAGAGTGGTTGAGTCCTGGAGAGAAGCCTAAGCCCAGGATTAAAAATGACCTGCACCCGATGAAGACAATGATTTGCGTATGGTTGGATTGGGAAGGTCTAATCCACTGTGAAATGCTTGGAAAGAACATGACAGTAGAAAAGAATCTCTATAAAGCCCAATTGCATCGAGTCAATGAGGTAATTCAACAAAAAAAGACTGGATGGACAAGGCCAGGTGATCCTCCTCCATGACAATGTTTGACCACATGCCGCAAAAACTGTCAAGATGGGACTCCAAGAGCTCGGTTGGGAGGTCCTTTAACATCCTCCCTATTCCCCAGACCTCGTCCCGACGGATTACCATCTCTTCCGCTTCCTTTTAAATGAAATGAGGGGTCTTAGCTTCGAAAATCAGGATCATCTTGAGAATTGGCTCAAAAACTTCTTCGACACCCGACCTAAGGATTTCTGGCGAAATGAAATCAACAAACTGGTGGAAAGATGGGAAGAAGTAGTGAACAATGTATATAATTGATGGAAGTGTTATTATTTTTACTGTTAAGATTTTATGATTTCATTAAATATATAATTCACTGAGTCATTATTTTGGTTGTTAAAATTCTTTGATTTCTTTGAAAATAAATGTTTAAAAAACGACAGGAAGTTATGCAACAACCTAATATATGTATACATATTTTTTTATATATAATCATTAAACAAAGCAGTATAATTCTGCTATATTATCATTCATCAAACAGAAACGATTCAAATTTAAATTTAAGATTGTCTTATAGCCAGCTGAGTTAGGAAAATTTGAATTATATATCAAAATATATATAGGAATGCATTTAAATTCCGAAATATTCATTATATAATATAATTAAATTTTAATTTCAACATTATTACGAAAATTCAGTTTAAAGAAACAAATCAATAATGAAATTTACTTACAATATATGGAAACCATGGACTTGTGAATTGCGTGGACTTTTTGTAGTCCACGTATTTTCGTCATGCCACTTTTTATAATTTTTAGTATAAATATTCCTGTTTTGGTACCATGGACTTCTTGTTGTTTGACTGTCAAACCATTTTCTTCTATAATAATTTCGATAGGGACTTCTTGTTGTATAACTATTTCTGTTATACCAATTTGGATGATTGTTATAATAATAGTTTCTGTTTCGATACCATGGACTTCTTGTTGTTTGACGGTCAAACCAGTGTCTTGTATAATAATTTCGATAGGGACTTCTTGTTGTGTAACTATTTCTGTTATACCAATTTGGATGATTGTTATTATAATAGTTTCTGTTTCGATACCATGGACTTCTTGTTGTTTGACGGTCAAACCAGTGTCTTGTATAATAATTTCGATAGGGACTTCTTGTTGTATAACTATTTCTGTTATACCAATTTGGATGATTGTTATAATAATAGTTTCTGTTTCGATACCAAGGACTTCTTGTTGTTTGACTATCAAACCAGTGTCTTGTATAATAATTTCGATAGGGACTTCTTGTTGTATAACTATTTCTGTTATACCAATTTRGATGATTGTTATTATAATAGTTTCTGTTTCGATACCAWGGACTTCTTGTTGTTTGACTATCAAACCAGTGTCTTGTATAATAATTTCGATAGGGACTCATTGTTGTCCATCTGTTTTGGTAATACCTATTTTGATAATTATTGTGATAATAATTTCTGTTTCGATACCACGGGTATCTTGTTTGTCTACCATTTCTAAATTCTGCAGTCACTGGAGCATTCGTTGCCCATGTATGGTCGAAATATTTATTGTCATAACTATTAGTATATGAATCATTATAATCAACACTGCTGACTGTTGTATCTTCATAATACAACCAACAGTCTACAAGTGACGCGTGGATAAAAACTAAAAAGAATAAATTAATTATAAAAATTAATAATTACTAATAATTAATATAAAAATAAATTTTAATGTTTGTGTCTGCATGAATATAAAATTATAATAAAAGTCATAGACATTAAAAGTGACAGAAAAATATCTCGAAAAGAAAATATTAGGGAAATCGAATCGTACATTTGTTTGAAGAAAGCCCTCGAATCAAGAGAAGCTTCGAAGTAGAGGGTCGGAAAAGTATTTGGATGACAACAACGATTTTGCGAATGCAATAATCATAATATAATATAATATAATATAATATAATATAACATAATACATTATAATATAATATATTATATTATTACTCCAAAAATAAACTTACATAAAGATATTAATTGCATAAAAAATATTTTAGCCATTATCGAAGTAATAATTGAATATAATGAATTTATTTTATACATAATCCTTATCATTAATATTTATGATTTGATCACATGAACATTGGTGAACATCCATATTTATCTTATTAAGTGTCATTTGATCTATTCAACCCTTTCGAGTTCTTTGATACTTATATGGGTGATTATAAGTATTTATAGTTGTACACTTTGTCTAGGTTTTTTAAAATTTAATGAGATAATTTTTAATTCATCAAATTATTTATCAACATAAACTATGCTATGTTTATTAAACTTAAACTTTATTATATGATAAGGAAGTCATTAGAAATTTAGCTAAAGAAAAAGAAGGATATCAAATTGTGATGGAAACTTTAGCAAGTGTTTCTCTTGTCGAATTTCATTTTTTAGGCCGAACACAAAAGCAAGCCACAAATTTTATTAAAGAATATCCTAATTTTTTATCTAATTTTAATAAATGTTTAAAAAATCAGAATCTATGCTAGAGGGCTTCTTTCAAATTTGGTGTAGAAATGATTTTGAATACAATTGGAGTGAAAACTTCATATTTGTAAAACAGAACAATTAAAATATTTTCATAACGCAAAATAATAATTTGAGATTGTTTGAAAATGTGAGATTTATACATATTCCATCACTCCTTTCACCAAACAAGGACAACATCATTTTACAAATACTATGTTATTCCTTCTGAAATCCATTATCCTATTTTTCAATAGATTATTTTTCGTAATTATTTTTTATTTCCGTTGAAGCGTTATATGAATACAGGGTTTTTCATTCAGTTTTTACCATTTATCAAATGAATTTTGAAAATAAAGTTCAAATAGTACCAGACCGAAACTCTAAGAAGAACGCAAAGGCGCAGCAGCGAGCCAGAAAGTTGAAATCTGGTTTTTTTGCAAAGAAAAGAATGTTGCATTATGGATGATGAGATTTATATGCTCTGCGAGTTTTCCCAGCTACCCGGTCAAGAATTTTACTCTGAAACTAAGAGAGAAGGAGTTAAAGAAAAATTTAAACGTAAGAATAAAATCTAAGTTTCCCAAAAAATTTCTTGTTTGGTAGGTTATATGTGGATGCAGGAAAAGGAGTAAATGCTTTGTTACATCTGGCAAAATAAACACGGAAGTCTATGTGAAGAAGTACTTGCAAAAGCGTTTATTACCATTCATAAGTCAGCACGGAGGTCTTACTTTCTTTTGGCCGGATTTGGCATCGTGGCACTATGGTAAGGCAGCCAAGAAGTAGTACGAAGACAATAACGTCGATTTGGTACAAAGAGAGGGAAATCATTCAAATTGTCTAGAGCTTCACCCAATCGAAAGATATTGGACCCTTGTAAAAAGGCAATTAAAAACAATAAACAAGAGGGCACAGAAAATATCAGATTTTTGGAACAAGTGGAATAATGCAGCCAAAAACGTGACAGAAACTACAATTGCAAGTCTAATGGCAGGCATTCCGGAAAAGCTCGCAGAATTTATTAAAAAAATAAATAATCTTTCTTAGCTCACTAAAATTATTTTAAATTAAATACATTGTTCAAAACAGTCGGTATTTTTTCAATCAAAAATATGGTTTTGAAGATTAAAGATTTTAAAGTTACTAATATTTTTCGCACTCAGTCCATAATGTAAATGAAGTTAATACAAAACATTTATTATTAATCAATTATGTCTTCTTTATTTTAACAGCTTGTTAAGAAGCCAAGCATATGACTATAATATGATGAACAAGCGATGATTGATACGGAATTTAATGCACTTCTTATTATTTCAAGAAGCTCAGTCTCATTGTTGGTTCTCCCAGAACGCACAAAGTGCTTCCATTTGGAAAGCATACTTTCGATTGGATCGGCAAATGGAAAATATGGAGGTAAGAGCAGTAAAGAATAGAATGAATAACCACCAACATTTAGATTTATTCAAAAAGGATTTTTTTAAATTAAGAAAAAATGATATACTTTTATTTTTGGTTAATATTGCTTATTTTTTTATGATCCGTTAAAGTTCATATTAGCAAATTTCTTCTCTATTTTATATCAAAAACCAATTCAAAATGCAACCAAAACATGAATAAATTTTATTAGTTTTGTTCCTTGAGACCAAGATTCTTAGTCCTACCTTAAAAAATATGGATTTTACTATATGATTCAGTAAAATAATAAAATTTAATTTCCTTCAAAAACAAATTCAATATAATTTGACTAACAAAGGTTCAAAAAATTTTAAATTTCATTAGAAAGCCAAAATAAAAAATTTGAAATGTTTTTAAATTGTCAAAATCATTTGAAAAATTGTCAAAACTGAATGAAAAACCCTATAATGGTTTAAAAGAACATTTCAAACATTTTAATTTTAACTTAAACCATTTTCATCATAAAAAAAATAAATTATCAAATTTAATGACCGAAAAAGCAAATTTTAATAATAATTCGAACAAATTTTCTCATTTCTCAATAACATATTACTTACTAAATTTTAAAATATTTAGATATTCATTATTAAATTAATCCATTTAACTTTATAATTATTTTATTTAAATTTCATTTAAAATTGACTAGGTAAAAATACTTTTAAATACAATTATATTACAAAAAAAACTTATATATTTTTTATTATAATTTATTTGAAATTTATTTCTTTAAATTATAAAAAAGTAACGAAAATCGACTGTGAAATTAATTCAAATGTCTAAAATGTTTTTCATTAATTCATTAAATATGTTCATTTAAAAAAAATGTAAATTCTGTTTGACTGATCAGTTATGACATGTGAAATAAAACAACAATTTTCCAACTGGCTGGGAGAATAACAATTCCAATTTCAAATAAACACACCATATCCATACACAATTGAAAATATTCTTCAAAATGCGTATGAAAATAATAAATTTGATTTAAAAAAATTAAGTTTGTCAGTTATTGATCTTTGTGGGGAATGTTCTGAATTGTTTATAGTTTTATATTGTGCATGTTGTGTGTTGATTCGGATGGTATCTCTCCTACCTAAAGGGCTGATTAGAATTTTCTTAGATTCCTACTATTCGAGAATAATTTGAATTAATATTAAAGTACAAATATTTAAAATATGCTTAAAATGTAATATTTATTTTTTTTTAGTTTAAAATTTTAATTTAATTGGTAAAATGTTTAGATTTGATTTTAACCAATGAGAATTTCGTTAGTTAATTAATATTATAATCGTTTTCCCATTTGTTTTCAAAAAAACTAGAATGAAGCAGAAAATTATTTATTAAGAAAAATGTCGAATAGTGAAATTGTTTCGAATAATTGTTGAAATGAAAATTCTACCTGTGATACTAATAAATGTTCGAAAAATCATATTAATGTTGTTGATAACCTTAAAAACTAGAATTGAAACAAAATGATTGAATAACATTGTTAGACTTCACAAACAGAATAAAAGTGGACACTTTTCATTTATCAATAGAGTCAATTGATTTTTGTAAAGATATTTTGACTGGATATATGTCAGCGTCGTCCAAACTATGGCGCGTGGTCGCTTGCTTCCAGTGAGTCCATTTTGTGCAGCCCGCTTCTCGATATGTGATTATTAATTATTATTTTGTTTTCTTCTTTATTTTATATTTTTCAAAATTTTTATTTAGTTTAATATTTTTTATTAGTTATTTGTGTTTATTTTTTAATTATTAATTTTAAAGAAGTAAATAGTTTCTTATGGTTTCATTTTCTTTTTTTATTATTGAAATTATTTTGAAGTCAAAACATTGTTTTTTATTCAAGTATATGTTTTGAGCAAAATATTTATAATGTTTAAAGAGTTTCTTGAAAAATAGTAAACCATTAATTGTTTGAAAAGTTTATGATAATTTTTAACCTTAAAAATAAATAAAAACACCATTTTTTGGTAGCTACCGGGCGAAATAAAATTATTTTTAATGCGGCCCACTGGTTCACCGAAGGAAGACAACACTGAAATAATGAGATGGAAACGTGGCAAAAAAATTGATAATAAAAAATTATCCATCTACATTCACAGATGGTTAAATAAATGTTTAGCAGATGGTTAGAGACGAAGAAAAAATAATCACTAATTAATTAAAATGTACAAAAATATGTCAGAATTACTGCAGGAAATGAAGAAGTTAAAAGAAATAATAAACAATTAAAAAGATGAGATATCAAAACTGATAGATCAATGTTCTTCGATTATTTAACGATTTTTAAAGAGACAAAAAAATTGAAAATGTTATATGCTACAATTGCAATAAAACTGGGCATGTACAGAAATTTTGTGAACAATGATATACAGTGAAAGCCGCTTAATAGGATCACTGGTTAATAGGACCAAATTCTGTGGGACCGAATCATTTCCTATGTTTCGAATATTAAAGCAGCCGCTTAATAGGACCAGTAAAAGTCGGTTAATGGGACCACTCATGAAACTGTTTGACCCTTCAAACAACATGAAAGTYATGAAAAACGTGTTTTTAGCATAGGTCATACACCCACCCCAATCAACATACACATACACACGTAACAAAGAAGCAGGTCTTGACTGAATTTGTATTTACTGGAAATGTGTATAAAAAAATGTGTATAAAGCCAAAATTATACACATTGTAAACCGAAAGTTTAAACCGTAAAATCCAGTACAGTACAGTTTTACAAGTGTGAATACCAAAAGGCTGAATGCAACCATGACAACTGTCATTCATTTTAAAATACAGTAAAGTAGTACAAAACTGTATCCCCCAATACTGTATATAGTTAAAGCGTTTAACGTACTGTTTATACGAAGAGTGTGTACTTCAGAGCTCTCAAACTGTTTAGACCATCGCAATCGGTTTGCAGGCAGTTTTAAACCGATGGCGACATTTAAAAAC
>MQRK01221476.1:20893-31498 GCA_001938485.1 Girardia tigrina
TTCTCGAAGCGACGAATTCTTGGAAGGCATTTTGAGCATCATTTTGGTTTTTGAAATATTTTTCACGTAGGAAGTTGTACAAATGCCTGAAAAAGTAGAAGTCCGTTGGCGAGAGGTCTGATGAATATGGTGGATGAATCAGAGTTTCATAGCTCAACTCATTAAGCTTTTGAAGAGTCACTTTTGAAATATGAGGTCTAGCGTTATCATGAAGAAGGATGGGACTTTTTCGATTGACCAATCCCGGACAAAGGGTTTTCAATTTTTTATGCATTTCATCAATTTCATGACAGTACCTCTCCGCTGTGATTCAAGAAACTATAGTGGATGATTCCAGCATCACACCACAAAACTGTCACCATAACCTTATGGGGTGTTAGTTTCGGTTTTAGAAAGTGTTTCGCTACTTCATCTTTGTCCAACCACTGTGCAGATCGACGTCGGTTAAATGGAACCAAAGATAACTAATGTTCTGAATGTTTACAACAGTGAATGGAAAATGCCACAACTTTAGACTGATCAAAATCATAATCGATCGGGATCGATTTTTTGGTTGCCGAAAAAGATAAAAGATTGCCGACAACTGAATTCCGTCAAAAAGAAACAGCGCTGTGGATAGCACTGATAAGGAAGACCGGCATAACCCTCCTTGATTACGGCATAACGGTGTTCTTCGATCGAAACGGCCACGAGTCTCAACACTTAGGCTGAGGTATGATATTTCTCCCTAGACCACTGCAATCAATTATTATCAAAGTCAAATCATTATTATGACTTATATAATTATTTACTTATAAGTATTTTTCGAGTTACTATGCACTTGTTGCACGTAAGTAAGTCTATAAAAATAATAATAAATCAAAACAATTTTATTATTAATAAAAAATTTCGAAATAAATAAAAATAACCGAAAAATTTAAATATTGCAGTTTATTATGATAATGGCCAATACAATCAGATGAAGAAATTACAAGAAACACAACACCAATTTGCTCCTTTAATTGTATTTCACCAACAAATTCATGTTTCAAATAACATAACAAGGTTTTTTCCATTTTTCAAAAATATTTTCCATTGGATTCAAAAACGGACAATACGATAGCAGGTATAACACAGTCAGTATTTTTGTAATTCACTCACTGTCAAATATCAATACGGGCAAAGTAATTCCATTTCAATAGTATTTTGCTTTGAAATCACTAAAACACTATTACCAATCCATTTTGACACAAAAGTAATAGCAAGCCTTCGAATTTCAGAAATAATGGATGTCCAACGTACACTTCCAACTTTAACACTTTCGGTCCGTAAGGGTGACTAATTGCTTGCAACACTGATGTAATATCTCCAAAAACACTAATTAATAAAATAACCAATGGTTTTAATCTTCGTAAAATAAGCGATTTTTAGGACAATTCGCAAATCCTTCCCCGGTCGTTTTTTACAGAATAATTATGAATAAAACGTAAGAAAATTGCAAACAATTTCTTCAAGAACAGATCGCAAAGCTACTACAATGCTGTGAAAATAAAAACTTCACAAATACAAATTGGCCAAGTACAGTTCCCATAAAAGTGGTTTTCTGAATTACTTTATGATTCTAAAAAAAATCCCTGTAAAGTACAGAGCTAAACACAAAACAATAACGAATTTAAAGATTTATTTGCTTTTCATATGGTACAAAAATTGAAATGAAAACACAAGCCGGGTCGTCGACAAAATAGAGTTTGTAGAGAAATATAAATATGAATAATAATCATAATCAAAATAACATTACATTAACCGGAAATAACAACAACGAACAAAATAATCGGCATTATATATATACAACATTCAAAAATAATCAATAATCATAAATGCACAATTCAATCAATAGTGGAAGTAAGGTCAAGAGAAAAATATTTTAATTCACTTAAATTTTCAATCGAGAAAGATCGACATTATCCAATAGTCGGCTTCGAAGTCTCCTCCTTTGGAAGGATCGTCCGGGTCGATTTGGAAACCGAAATTTGTGAAAAATTTGAGTGCGCTGCCGTTGTGCTTGAACACTGTGAGCATCAGCTTGCTCATGCTTGTCTTCTGGGAAAGCGCCAGTAGTGCCTGCATTAGAAATGTTCCGAGACCGGCGTGTCGAACATCGGAACTCAGCTGAATCTCATAGCAGTATAGTACTGGGTCGTTATAATAGGTCTCGAACCGAAAATGAACGAAAGCTTTGATTTTTTTCGATCCATCGACAGCGCGACAAACAATAAAACGCGATAACGGATGAAACAATTCCTTCTTTTTCTTTTTAGAGCTCCAACCCCAACTGGACTGTTTATATAGCTTCTATATAACCAGGTTAAATTTAATGAATAAAGTTATTAGTATTTTTAGTTATTATTTAGTGTGGCTCCAGTTCATCGAGAAATATTTTTATATTAAATTTTAAGATATTAAATAAAATAATATTGAACTTTTATTTTTACAAAATATCATTTATCAGGGGTTAATTTAAATTTGCATTTCGCAAAAATAATTTATTATATTTTTTAATTTGAAGTTTAAAAAAGTAAATATATACAAAAGTTTAATTTTAAAATATTTAATACCCATATTAACATAAACATTTTTTTCTTTTTAGATTTAATGATTTTCTTTATTTTAATTTAAAACTTTTTTGTATATATTTACTTTTTTTAACTTTCAAATTAACTATTAACTCAAAAAAATCATTCTTTATGCAGAAAGAACTCTACTTTACCAACAAAGTTTTAAAAATTTAAAAAATTTTAATTAAAAAACACAATATAATATAAATATAATATAAACTACTTATAATTTATAAGTAGATATCTTGCAATTAATATTGTTCTGGAAATCCAAATTTTCCGTTTTCCCATTTTGGGATCTTAAAAGGTTTTTTACGATCAAATATTTACATAATCATTTATTGTCATCGTGAATGAGTGAGTGTGCGAAGTTTGAAGAAAATCGATTGAGTAAAAAGCCTTCAAAAACAGGTTTCTAAATTTCATGGATATATATATATATATATATATATATATATATATATATAAAGTAAGCTAATAAATAGAATGAAAAAATAATAAATTATTTTAGCGAAATGCAAATTTAAATTAAGCCGTTATATCATTATTATACCTAAATATTGGCCATTTGCAAGGAATAAAATAAATACCAGAAAAATACCATTGAAACGATAAGAATAAAATGTCTTAAAAATAAAATTAAATATTTTGACGTATGTCAGATCAAAGTTTTAGATAGAAAGGAAAAAAGAACACAAAAAGTTAGTTTTGCAAACATGTTCTGGATATTCAGTTATAACTAAAACATACTCAAGAAAAAAATCACAAGTACTTAATATTTAAATATTTGTTACATAAATGTATAAAGTAATTTACTTTTTAAAACAACATTAATCATTTTCATCATAAAATATACCACCAAATTCTGATTTCTTATACACAAAATTTCTTATTAAATATCGCTTCCATTATTTTAAATGAAAATTACTGCAAATTCATTGTCATTCCTTAGAAAAATTTAATTTTAAATACTGTCCAAATATTTTTAAATAAAAGCGATTGTATTAAACGCCAGGAAAAACCAGTAAAAATCAGGTTTATATTGGTTAATGCATGTGTGGATTGTGTATATGTATGATGAAATCGAATAAAGCATTTTTCCGGAAGTGTATTACGGGAGTCAGTGTTGAGCAACACCTAAAAAAGAGGTAGCCCGGCTACAAGATTTTCATAATACCCGCACACGCACAAGATTTTCATAATACCCGCACGCACTTGGTAAAACTAAACTTGACTGATGACACAATATGAATGATTTCGTAAGACGTCAATTGGTTTGCCCGAGGCACGTGTTGTACTTCTGAAAAGACTAATTGTATTCTTTGAGTACAATAGACGAAAAGGTGTACGTGAGGTAAAAAGAGTATTAAACTCCTAAATGACCTCAGGAAATAGAAAAGTCAGCGGCTGGAAAAAGCAGTTGATGAAAGAGCGTATCGCTCGCGATATGCTTTGGTTATTTGGTGACCAAGAAGATCTGGTCGAATACCAGGAATGCTTGAATGAGAGAGGAATTCTCGACCCTGACGAGGAATTCAAGAACCTTATCAAAAGAAGTGATTGAACAGGGAAAAGAGTATCCGAAAATGCTCCAGTCGCGTATCTAAATTGTGCAATGCACGTATCCTTCTTGTTTCAAAGCTTTTGCGGAACAGAAGGAACTAAAAAGACACATGAAAAACGTGCATACGGTCATGACGTCACATCGTCAGAATGGTGACAAAACTTTCAAATGTTGCATGGATAATTGCCAAAAGACCTATAAAACGGATAGATAGTTAAAGCGACATTTATTGATCGATCACCCAGTGATTTACTAGTGATTCACAAAATAACGTAGATGAAGGATGTACAAAATCTTCGAACCCGATCGCGATACATGTGTCAGTGCCCATAAACAGTACCACGGAGACGAATTCAGGAATGATTCTCGACTTTCGGTTAAGTAATACAACTAATGTAGGGATATGTCAGTGTTCCTTTACTCATTGTACGAAATGTGTTTACACAGTCATAGCTCTAAAGATTCAAGTACGAGCGATCATGACTGATCCTTTCTGACTGGGAAAACAAAGCGTGCCCGTGCACTGAAAGCTCGCATTCTTGCATCTAAAGCCGTTCGAGTAAGTCAGTAGGCTCTGTATTCTCTATTTATGGTTTCTACCCGATACAGAATTTATGACTTACTACTCTGTACGCCAACGCTGGTACTGTAGTCTCCACGATACTCAGTTATCCAATCGGTCGGGAAGGCTTATTATATGTATGGTGAGAAATTACTTTTAATAGGACGACAATTAAATAATTAGTTATTTTGATAGCTTTATGTACCTGTCGTTATAAAAGTGCAGTCGGTTTACGCTAGGTACGTTAGAAATACAGTATTTCGTATCAAATAAATTACATGGCACATTTATGTTCGATTAACTGAGTTTAGCTTTAGTGTACATTAAAGATTGTTACCAGTAATGAGAAGAAACATCTTATCTTAAATGTGGCTAGAAATGTCAATATTCTTTACTGAATAATATTGTAACAGCATTTCACGCGAAATTTTGATTTCACCTATCCAGTTCCCGTAATTTTGATAATAAAGACAACGCTTTGGAGAAACTGTTTCGATTGCTCAGGAGATAAAAGTTGCATAAAAATCTGTTTAGAACTACATGAATAATGATGCATACAAACAGAAGTTTTATATATGGATGCACATGAATTGACGCAAAAAACCTCATGGTCCGAATTTCAATCGGCAAATAACTGCTGAATAACCATAAAATCGATCCAATTCTGGTAATGGGTGATGAAAAATTATTTTCTTATGACAACGTCAAGCCAAAACAGTTGTGGTTGAAATGCGGTTATACGGTGCAAATGGTGACCAAGCCAAGATAGACAGTCTTTGAAGGCTTTACTATTTGTTGAATTGGATTAGCTGGGAATTATCCACTATGAGCTGTTTCTTTTAGGTCAAACTTTTAATTTGGAAATGTACTTTCAACAATGACATAGTCTGAAGAAATCAATCATAATAAAGAGATAAACTTTAACCAATAAAAATGAATTGTGTTCTATTAGAAAAATGGTAGGCCACGCTCATCGATAGAATCTAGAAGCTCCAGGAACTTTATAAGACGGATCATACGCATCAAACTTATAATACGGACTAGGTACCAACATATAATGATTTTGTTATTTAAAAAGTTCGCCTAGAAAAAAAGCTTGAAAACATCTAATATTCCAGTGTTTTTCGAAGAGACAAGGAAGGAGCTTAAAATGGCAATTTTTTGAAAATACAACAGTGCATATTTGATCTAAATCGAGTAATTACAAATATGCAAAATAAAAGCTTCGATTTCATGTAAAAATAATGGATTTCGTTTTATTGCACCTAATACTAACGTAAGAAGTAAACTGTGACCCACGTTGGCAATCTCAAATTTCTTTCTTTAAAATTATTTATAACAGAAATGATCAATGAATCAAAAAAAAAATACTAAAACCAGAAATAAAAGGAAATAATTAGGACAAATAATAAAAAGAAAATCGATAAATAAATTTGTAAGAGTTATAAGGATAAAAGTAGATATTTTAATTTCTAATATTAAATTATCAATATTTTAATATTATATCGTATATCATTTGTTTATAAAATACGGTTAAATTAAAAATCCCGAAAATCTCCTAAAAATTGTTTGAATATTCCGAAACAATCAGAAATTGTTATAAAATAAATTTTGAAATTTTAACGTTTTTTTAGAAATTATGATGGATGAAGAAAATATAAACGTCCACAATGGCACTCCTAATAAAATGTAAATAATTTTTTTATATCGGTGAAAATCAATTTAAAGTAATTTATTTTATTTCTCGTACAAGAGCGACACAAGAAAATAAGCGTTTCGGACGCTTTACCGTTCTTCTTCCACCAAGAAAAAAATTTTTAAACCAAATTTTATTTGAAAAGTTTTCTAAAATGGTTTCGTTACCAGGAAAGAAATTTTAAAAAAATGAAATAGAAATTTTTATTAATTATAAACAAATCATAATTTATCTTTTCTCGATAACATTTCATTCACACACACAGAAATAAATTACAAGAATTTATTGAATTATTTAAAATTACCAAAATTTTAATAAACAAGA
This sequence comes from Girardia tigrina, assembly GCA_001938485.1. Classification (NCBI taxonomy): domain Eukaryota; kingdom Metazoa; phylum Platyhelminthes; order Tricladida; family Dugesiidae; genus Girardia; species Girardia tigrina. The sequence goes on from MQRK01221476.1 coordinate 27,634, forward strand.
TATGAGCAAACTAGTAAATCAAACAAAAATATTTTTTCATATCCATTCTTTCTGCGGGCAGAACTCTACTAGGCAAAGATATTTTTTTGTTATCTTTTGTAGAAGGGAAAATTACTATTACATTTTTTAATCAATTTATTATGTTGTTAGTAACTGTTGAAATCTTTTGTGAAAGGGAAAATTTCATACAAAAGAAATTTTTACAACTCTATTTTGCAATTAAATAGCTACTAATAACATAATACTGGGTTAGTCTAAAAGTTCACGGAACGGAGATAAAAAGGAAAAAACTAAATAAAATACATTTAGTCTTCTCCCATAACTTCAATAAATTTTCTCCAACGATTTTCCAATTCAGTTATACCATCTCTAAAATGGTTTTCCGAAAGCTCGTCAAAATATTTGTTCACAGTCGCCATAACTTCTTCATTTGAGGAAGAACGCTTTCCCGGATGATTTTTTTTTAAATTTGGAAATAGATGGAAGTTTGAAGGCGCTAGATAGGGAGAGTAAGGCGGATGTTCGATTAATTCAAACCGTAAATCGTTCAATCTGACCATTGTTGAACATATTTGTGTGATGGCGCGTAATCTTGATGAAAAAGGATTTTTTTCTTCTTTAAGCCAGGTTTCTTTTTTTTTAATTTTTGCATTTAACTTATCCAACAGATAAGAATAATACTCTCCTCCTATGGTTTTACCGCATTGAGATAATCGATCAACAAAATGCCCTTTACATCCTAGAAAACAGATGCCATAACATTTTTGGATGATTTGAACCATTTTGGTTGTTTTGGGGCTGAACAGCCAGGCTCAGTCCACTCTGAGGCTTGTTATCGCAACTTGGGATCATAGTGGTACACCCAGGTTTCATCCATAGTGACGAAACGACGTAAGAAATATTTTTTATTTTTTTGAAAAAGCTCCAAATGTTCCTTAGAAAGATTCACTCGAAGTCGTTTTTGATCACAATTAAAGAAAAGCGGCACCCATTGTTCACAAAGCTTTATGAGGCCTAGCACATCAAAATATGAAGTACTCGCTCAATTGAGATATTCATGGCATCAGAAATCTCACTCCAGGTTAACTTTTTGATATTCATAACCACATCATGAATGGTATCAATCATTTCTTCACTAAAATAAAAAATAAATCTTATGAAAGACACTGCTTTTCAGAATATATATCGGCAGTGTTGACAATGCAAAATATCAGGATTTTATAACTGAGCTGTCGAACAGTTTACCCGGAACGAAGCATTATCTTGTAAAAAATAATGCTCGTATTCATTTGAATAACATTTCAAAGCGACCAAAGATGAGTACAAAGAGATGATGAATTACTATCGTCATACAAAGAAATTCTTCACCGACTGCTTTGATGAAGCAGATATCTTTGGTGACTGATTAAATTAATGTGATTATATTAAATAAAAATGTAATTTTAAATAATAATAAATATTAAACAAATATCTTACTTCTATTTCATGCATAATAATTTAGAAAAATAAGAATAATAGTGAATGAATCCATAATAATTTTTACATAAATTTGCAGTTAACTACTGATTCAGTCCAGTTAACTGCAAGCCACTGTATTTTAATTTCTATAATCTGAAACTAGTTTATTCAAATTTAGATTTAATATTCAAATTTTTGAATATAACGTACGGTAGTATACCCATATATATATATCAATTGTTAAAGGAAATCACACATTTGATAGAACATTTATTACATTGACAAGTTTGATAATCTCTATGACGATCAATAGAATTGATCTCACTTAAATCCATCACTAAATGTTTAACTCTTATTCCAATCTGAACTACCTTGAAGAAAATTATTTTATTTAAAATATTTAATTTAAATTCTATTGGATAAAATAAAATGACTTTTTATAATCATTTTTAAACATTAATTTTATTTAATTATTTAAAAAATTATAAAAATAAAAATTAAAAATTTGGAGTGTAGTTCCGTACGGACCCGAGTAAATATAAAAGTACAGTCCACCCTCGGTTTTGGGGCAAAAAATATCAAATGTTGTCCCAAAAACCAAAAAACACCCAAAAAATTAAATAAAACATCGAAAAACTAAATAAAATTTATTCCAATTTTTTAAAATAATCAGTTATTGTTTTCCCAAATTTAAATTCCTTCTTTAAAAAATATTAAATTGCATTCAAAACTTGATGTATTCTTTTTGAACATCAAAAATATATTCAATAACATTTTCCAATTCTTTAAGTTTTTTCCATCCCAGCTTTAGTTTATCATAACGAACTTTTTCACAAATTTCAGCTGTTCCGGTATCCTCCAGCGGTTCTGATAAATTTTCTTCATAAACCTCAACAATAACGTCCTCTATATCTTCCTCAAGCATATGAATTTTCATATTTTGGTTGGTTTCTTTTTTTTGGAAAATGCATTTTTGAAACAATTAATAATCGATTCTTTGGATATTAACTCCCAGGCAATAGAAGTAAAATCAATAGCATTTTTAATATTAATGTTTTTAAATGGATTATTTAAATCATCTTCTTCGGTTGCCAAAAAATTATTGTAATGATCCTTGAATGCCTTTATCAAACCCGTATCCAATGGCTGTGTTATGGAAGTTGTTTTTTTTGTCTTGTGTTTCCAAACTTAATGCTTTTTCTTCATAAATTACCAGACACTTCCAACAACAATCCGATAATAAAATTCGCCCCCTTTGCCTTTAGTTACTTTCAAATCAACTTTTTGAATAAATTTCTAATCACCAAGTTAGAAATATTTTTGTAATAATATTCAATTAATAACGATTTGAACTTCTGTTAGTAGGCATAATGTTTCAGGAAAGCACAAGTTAAAAAAATAAACAGTTAATTAATAGAATACTAAACGTTTATTCATTATTTTTTAAAAAAGTTTGTAATATTTTAAATTTGGGTAAATTTTGATACTTATTTCAGACAAAGATTAAATATTATTTTTAGGTTAAAAAATATGCTGCAAAAAAAACGAAACAATTGTACTTATGGAATAAAAACACAATATAAATAATATGTAATAGTGTGATTATCCTAAAACTTGCCCCAAAAAACCAAAATTTCCCCAGAAATCAAGGTGCCCCACCATAAAGAATGCCCCGGAAACGAGGGTGGACTGTACGACAATATATAAAAAATTATCGGCATTCCAGGAAAAATAATTTTAAAAAATTTATATAAAATGTTTTGAAGTCACAAAATTTCAATGGAAAACATATATAAAAATCAATTACGTAATCACTGACTTATTTTTAGGACTTCATTTAGGAAATATTTGTACCGCGATTTCAGAATGAAATAAATGTTTTATAATTTGTTTCATATTTTTTAGGCATACTTCATATATTTTATAAATAATTTTATATTTAAAATTGAATATTTTTTGGATTTTCTGTTTTTACCACGTTTTTATTAGCTTGCTTTCTTGTCTGTTTGTCTGTCTGGAACAAATCTTGCGATTGATTTTTCGACCACTTTCAGTCATCCAATTGAGCTGAATTTTTTTATACAGGCTTGCTTCCGATGACAATACAATTTGATAAAAAAAATAATTTTTTCTATTTTTTTGCAAAAAACCACTTACGATTATCTACAAATTTATACACTGTATTAAATAGCAATCTTTTCGTTTATTTCCATGAATGAAGTTTTATACAGGCTTGCTTCCGATGACTATACAATATTTTAAAACATAAACCGTATATGCTATAATTAAATAGCTTATGTCTTATACGGGAAAATAATCTGTGTTAATGATGTACGGAAAAAATTAATAAATTGAACAAATATTGTGAAAATCAAGTGATAATTAAGTGTAGAAGTATTAAAATTAG
>MQRK01221492.1:3203-14188 GCA_001938485.1 Girardia tigrina
TAACAATTTAAATACTGATAATTTTCATGAAAATGATTTATCTAATGATAATACGTATGTTTGCAAATTGTATGATGATAATATTTTAGATGGTTTGATTGAATTAAGTACAATAAAAAATGATATAGTTTATAATAATAAAATAGCGATACAGTGGATAATAATTCTAAAAATATTAATAGACTAAATAATAAAAATGAAATAATTGATTATGATAAATTCGATGGCAGACCAATTGTCAATATTAAAGTCAATGGAATCGACAATAAGTGCCTACTTGATACAGGAGCAAGAATAAGTGTTATTAAGGAAGAATTGTTAAACAAAATATGGAAGTCAATATTAAAATTGTCATTATTAAAGTCAATGGAATCTACAATAAGTGCCTATTTGATACAGGAGCAAGAATAAGTGTTATTAAGGAAGAATTGTTAAACAAAATAGGGAAGTTTGAGATTAATAAATCATTCGCCAAAATAAGATGCGCTAATGATAGTAATTTAGAAATAGTAGGAAGAGTTTATTTGGATGTCGAATTAAATAATATTAAGAAAAAAATAGAATTTTATATAGCATCTAAAATTTACCCGAACATAATTGGAGGCATTAATTTATTGAGTCATTTTAATATTAAATTGATGAGAGAATATAAGAGTATCTATCAATCTTTAAATGTACTGGAAGATGAACGAAATATTTATGAAAGCCCTAATGTAAATGATATTAAATTAAAAGAAATATTAAAAACATATGAAAATATTATAATGAAACACAAATGGGATATCGGGAAAACTAATTTATTAAAACATGAGATAGTTACTAATATCAAACCAATCGTAATGAATTCTCGGCATCAACCATATCATTTAATCGAAAGAATTGATAAAAGCATTAAAGAAATGGAAGACAATGGTATTATAAGTAAATGTGAATCACTTTGGAATTCGCCATTAGTGTGTGTACAGAAAAGAGATAGTGAAGACATAAGAATTTGTTTGGATTATAGAGCTTTAAATGGAGTCATTGAACGACCAATTTTTCCTATTCCTAATACTACGGAAATGATGGTTATTTTATATGGAGCAAAGTATTTTAGAACTATTGATCTTGGTAACGCATTTTACCAAGTGGAGCTCAGTGATGATTCGAAGTTAAAAACAGCTTTTTCAACTAAATCTTCCCAATATTTTTTTAATCGAATGCCGTTCGGTATAACTGCTGCACCCGCCACATTTCAAAAATTAATGAATAAAGTTCTAGGACCTCTCAATTGGAAAGAAGCTGTGGTTTATTTAGATGATATCCTGATATTCTCCAACTCATTGAAAGAACACTATAAAAGAATTGAAAATGTTTTTGAAAAGATAAAGGAAGCTGGTCTGAAAATAAACCTTAGTAAATGTCACTTTTTGAAAGAAAAAATTAGATTTTTAGGTCATCAAATTAATGCAAATGGAATTCAAACTGAGAAATCAAAAATTGAAGCTATTGAAAAATTCGAAAGTCCCAAATGTGTTAAAAAACTAAGAAGTTTCCTTGGACTCACCAATAACTATCGAAGATTTATAAAAGATTATACGAAATATTCGAAAGTTCTAGAATCGCTATGAGGCAGTACACAAAATAAAATTTGTTGGACAAACGACTGCGTTTCAAAATTTGAAAAAAGAACTTACAAAAGCTCCAGTTTTAGCATTTCCAGATTTTTCAAATGAATTTATCTTGGATACTGATGCAAGTATTGACCGAATCGGAGCGGTTTTATCGCAAGAAAAGAATTATTAGCTATATTTTATTTTACCCAACATTTTATTTGTACGGAAAATGCTTCAGACACCGTACTGATCACAAAGCCCTAACGTTTATGCTGAAAATAAAGAAACCCATAACTCCTCAATTTCAGACATGGATTAATCATTTGAGTAGCTTAGATACCCAGATGGAGTATAGATAAGGGGAAGAACACTCTAATGCCGATGCACTATCAAGAACAGATTGTAAAACTTGCGCTCAATGTCAAACAATACATGAAGATCACAAAACCGGCAAGTTGAAGACCAAGATTTGGCTTTAATGTTAAAAGATATTGGTTCAGAATGGCAGGAAGATTCCAAAGAAATAAACGATATAAAGAACGAGATTGAAAATAATAAGGAAACAAAGTGGAAAATATTGAACAACATTGTTTATACACAAAAAGATAAAATTTGGATTCCTGAAGAAAATACAAGAAAAATTATAACCCATATTCACGAGCTGCTATGCCACGCGGGAGATAAGAAAGTTCACGAATACATATCTCGAAAATTCGATATGACAAATAGAAAAGAAAAAATCAAAGAAATTGTGCAGAGTTGTGAAAATTGCCAGAAGAGAAAAGTGTTGACGACTAAAACGAAAGAAAAAGTAGTTAAAAGTAAACCAACTTCCTTATTTGAAACGATTCATATTGATTTTTGTGGACCTTTTAATACATAATTTGGAAGACAAAAATATATAATGGCAATCATTGACCAATTCAGTAAATATATAATACTGACTGCAGTTCCAGATCAAGGAGAACGCACTGTAGCAAATACTTTGAAAAATAAATGGATTTTAAAGTTTGGCGCTCCAAAAATTATAAAGTGTGATTGCGGTAGATCATTTGAATCAAAACTAGTAAAAGAGTTAGCAGAAAATTGTAAAAGTAAAATATTATTCTCTAGCCTTATTCTAGTAATGGGCAGATTGAAAGACAATTTAGGACAATAAGAGATGCCATCCACATATCACTGAACGACAAAAAAAGACATAAATCCAAACTACCTAGCTACGGCCTTTGTTTTAATAACCACGGGGTTAGAAGTTCATAGAACATGGTTTTCTCATTGTCACCGTATCCGCAATTGGTGGTTGCATAAACTACCTCGATAATCTCTTTGTAAGAACCAATCTTCGCTTTGAAAAGTCTTTCCGAGAAGGCTTCAAACTCGATATCAATTGTAGATAGTCTGGTCAGTAGACCTACCCTTCTTTATTTTTTCTATCCCATTGGTGTCCCACTGTTGTAAAGGGTCCACTTATCGTTTTACAAGATCATTTAGTTTTTCAAGTGTTTATAACTCTTAAAACTTTCTCATCATAGAAACCACGCACATTCCATGTACAGACCTTTAAACCGAAACGTGAACCTCACCTATGGGGACACCGGACCGTTCCCCAATTAGCCCGAGATTATATTGTTTGTCGAGTGATCTTAGCGTTCTCTATATTTGTCAAAGTTTTCGTTGCAATGGATTTTAAGGTGTCCACTCATGGATTGCAAGTACTTGTTAAGAGGCACCCCTTCTGAAGTTTGGTTGTTTATCTAGGACCACGAGGACGCATCGAGAAGGTGAGAAATATATTTTTGTAAAGCACATATCTTTCAATCCCACTTAACAATTTAACTTGAAAAATACGCACAATGAATGAACCGGATTATCAATACCAAGTGACAAAAGCGAAAAAATTATAAAATAATAAAGTTACTTAGTGGATCTTCGTTTTAGTAAATTAACGTAAAATGATTTTTTTTCTTTTTTTTATAAATAATATTTGGTTTGAACTTTTCTCTTATAATTATTGTTGAGGCTGGTTAGTAGAAAGGATAATGAATAGAAGTGATTTAGGTTAATTGTCGATTCTGATAAATTTGGTAGTAATAGGATAGAATTTGAAATAAATAATTTCAACAGTAAGTCAGTATTGTTATAAGGTTTCTTATTTTTTGCTAAGCGATATTAATTCTGATATTGATCGCAATTTTAAATTAAAATATTCATTTAATTTTTATATTATTTAATGGATTAATAGAGGTGGAAAATAATTGTCTTTTTTCTCTTCTCTCTCTCGTGGTCTATAAACTTATTATTGTTTTTTAATTATAGGAACTAAATAATTCCACAAATAAATAAATAAAACAACAGTAGACAAAATACAAGAAATAGGAGCACCTCCAAATAGACCATAAAAACAAATACACATGAGCACGCCCAAGGATTAATACACATAATAAACCACAATAAAAATTTATAGATCGTAAAAAAATATATAAATATGAATATAGATGTTAAAACAGATTATTCACAATGTATAGTATTCATAATATTGTCTGGGAATCAGACACTAAAGGAAAACCGTTATTGTGTAAACTAGCCAGAGTGGAAAAATTAATTCTTGGAGAAGATAAAAGACGCGAGTGATTGTAATCAAAAGAGAAGGCAAGAATATTTGAGACCGCTTAAAAGGTTACGTTTGTTAGACATCAAAGAAAATAATTTGAATTTTCAGAACAATTATGATTGTCAGAAAGAGAGTGAGGTGACTTAATCCTAGAGGATGTCTCAGATTTTAAATAAATTCTTATTTATTTTTATGGAAATTATTATTCATGTTAAAATGTTCCCCTTCTCTCATATCCAACGACAATCTCTAATATTGAAAATTTGTTGTTTGAAGACTTAATTCGTATTTTATTTTGTATATAAATATGAATATAACTATTAAGAACAATTAAAATAAATTAAATTAAAAAAAACATGAAATAAAAAATAATCATATTAATAAAACTAAAGGTTTAATTGAAATTATTAATTTGAATTGGATTAACTGAACAATTGCCGAAGATTTGTATGCATCACATTGGTGTACCAATTCTTCGTGCACCACAACTGAAACGTACGAGTCGAGTGGCTCACTCTGATTGCTTTTTTTACTTCTTGAAATGAGTTTGATATTTATTTTCGAACGAATTTGGACATTTTCGTAATTGTCTAACAAATTTTAAATATTTTCGTTATATTTTCGATTAATAAAGTTTAAGCGACATTTTTATAAAAAGTTGAAACAAATATTTTTTTGATAAATTGAAAAGATTAATTTTAATCAGTTTTGTATTGATAAAATTTACATTTTTTTGAATAAAGAGTTATTTTGATTAATAATAATTTTACTGATGATTTTGATATTTTGTTTAGGATCCTAAGTGTTGATGAAAATTTTGTATTGTTGAAAGTCTGTAGTTTGAGGAAATTGTGAAAGGCAAATAAATAAACTTTTTTTGTAGGAAAAATTTCTTTTAGTTTAAAAAAAGTCAAAGAAAGGAGCCGAACAAGAGCAAAATTAATGATAAATAAAAAATGCGTCCAGCACTTTCAAAACCTGATTCTGCTATTACCGGTCAGTCTCTAGGGCAACCTAGAGACCACTCGGAACAGGAAAAATGGTCAGTAAAATAGCTCATTTTCATTTACAAGGTAATGTAAACAAGAAAAATTGGATAATTTATGGCAGTGAAAATTCTTGATATATTACTGTGCAGTATCGAAAATTCTTTCCGGTGACTTCTTATTTTTCCAGAAATTTTAAGTAGCGTTAGTTGACCTAAATTGTGCAATATTTGTATGTTCCGATACACTGATTTTCCTTTTTTTAATATCAAAAGGAGACAGGAAAAAAGAAACCAGGATAAAAGAGACCACAGAAAAAAAGAGACCTCATAAAATTAAAAATTCAAGTTAATTTTAGAAAAATGAAAAAAAAATGTAAAACACCTTCAATGTTTTATCAATTTTATACTTGGTATACAATGGCAGGAAATTCCTGTCGGTCTTGTATATATTTTCTTCTCCAAAAGAAAAATCGTAGAAAATATAACAAAATGTTTGAAAATTTGCTTTTTTTATTGCCTCAGTTATCACCTAAAAATGTTTGATTTTTAACAGACAAGTATATCTGTTGCTCGAAATGAAATCTCCTCTTGTAAATATTAAATGATGCTACCTTCTCCTTCTTCAATGTCTTTTACGATTAATTATTTAAGTTGCTCTGAAATCAGATTTTGAAACTAATGCAAAATACATTTAATTGTGATTAGGTTAATTTAATATTATACTTTATTTAAAGTAGTTGCTAATTACTGAATTCTCTCAGTAGATATTTCTTTTTTTCTAAAATTTACTTGAATTTTTTAATTTTTCAATTTTATGTAGTCTCTTTTTTCTGTGAATCGTATAGAAATACTCATCTTAACAAACTGATTCCATTTCTGTAATAAATATTCTTGTTTATCCAGTGGATCACCATCTATTATAATAAATATCATTTTAAAATGAAACTCAAAATCATTTATTAAATAAACTAACTCAATAATAAAATGAATAATCAATTAATTGGAATTCGTGTGAGAATTTTTCACATCAAACATGTATTCGAGACAGTTGTGTGGTCGATCGTCAATATTTGGACACGTACTTTCATGCTCCTTGGTCTTATACTCACTCAAATACGGTAGCTCTAACAATCTCTCCTGAAAATCTCTCAGAACATACACCCAGCATTTGTATTCAAAGTCAGTCTCGTCGTGAATAACCGTACACTTTATTCGACTGTAATAAACTGGACAATCTTCAAACTCATCAAAATTTTTCAAAATTTCATTCGAATAAATCTGAAAAATTTCTCCTTTAACGTTCTGTGATTTACAAAATCAAAATGTGATCTATTGTCAAATCAATCTAGATTACTGATCCGATTTCCTTTCGGTCTAATATGAATGGTAAATTGCATCTGGATGCAACAATTAACGGTCGTTTATGTTTCAAACGACCTTTACCAATAAATTTTATTTGATTTTCTTTCAAAAATCGACACGTGAAATGAGAATTGATTTCCGTTGTTTTTAGTGTTCCGTAAAAGAAAATGTGATTCAAGTCGATTTCATTCATCTATCGAAACGGTAAATACTAATAATTCTATAACATAAATATTAAAACAAATTCATTTTTTTCGAAACTCATGGAACAATCGTGTTTTTTTTGTTCATACCGAAATTGATTTCAATGAAAATCAATAAAAATAAATTAAAAACAAACTTACTTTGAGAAAAAATTTAATTATTAATTTTTGATTAAAAAAAATTTCAAATAATTTTTTATAGTAAATAATATCCAAACAAAATAATTATCAATAGATAATTCAAAAATCAAATGACAGTGTGAATATTGTTCTATGAATAAGTGTTTTATAAATTAAATATTGATTTATTTAATTACGATAATTTCGTTACACTTAAGTGATTTTCAAAATGAAACATAAAAAACTGTATTTAGACATATTTTTTTAGCATTTTAAAGCTAATCTGTAATTAAATTATTATAAGATTTTTATAATTTAAAAATTGTTTTTTTAGTTTAAATGTATGTCAATATTTTGTTGGGTTTTATGTACATAAAATAAAACCTATATCAAAGATTATTTTGACTAAAATAAATATTAATAAAAAAAATAACTTCATTTCTTAAAAATAGTAAAAAAAAGTCTATTTGGATTTTTTGAAGATTAAGCAGGCAAAAATGATAAATTAATTTTAGTATATCAAACTCAGTTATCAAAAGTCCCTGGAAAATAATTGTCAAAATCACCAAATTTGACATCTGAATCGCTAGCCAATGAATAATATGAATACATATGTTGTCGTTAAAAATTGAGGATGACTCAATTTTAACTAATTATTTTGCTCTTTCTCTGAAAAGCAGTCATCTTTTTATTATTTTTTTTAATTTAAATTATTTTTCCATTCTTTTTATTAACTTACTTTCTATATATGTATCCAAGGAATTTAGAAACCTGTTTTCGAAGGCCTTCTACTCAGTCGATTTTCTTCAAACTTTGTGCACTTACTCATTCTCGATGACAATAAATGATTATGTAAAAATTGATCGAAAAAACTGTTTAAGATCTGTCGTGTTCCCTTCTCTTAACAACATCTTCGTGGACTCAGAGCCCCCATCCGTTTTTGAGTTCAACGACAACTCCAATATATCATTTACATTCCTGTATACTCATATTACACCCATGAGGAACAGACGCGTCTCCTCCGCGCACATCAACTAGTTGTGTGTGCTTCGGAGCGCCTTCGGGCTCGAAACAGTACCGAGTATGACCCGACTGGTGGTCTCAGTGCCTGAGGAGTTGATAATTTTTCCATTACTGTTTAATATTTTGCGGCGTTAGTTTTTAATCACGTCAGATGTAGAGAGCCTTAAGGAAATAAACGTCGGTCTGACCGCGTGCCCCTTGCATGCTGCAGCCAGCCTGCGTCATCTCCAAAAGGTTCCTCGCTCTTTCTCCTTTACAATTCAATCGATGTTCAAGATTTACATTTATTGCGTATTTCAATTTAATTATGTTATAACGAAATATTTTATATTCGACGATATGTATCATTTATGACTTTACAATTCGAATTTTATTGAATTTACTTTGTTAAGTTATATAACTCATGGTTTTCCCTCGAAAAGGTCACCTTTCTTTACTATTACTTGGTTTCAAATTCAGCCACTGAAGTCTAATAGTTAAGACGATACACCAGTGACCCTTTGACAATTTATTACCGTAACTCTCACAAAACTAATTCTCTTGCTTTAATATTCGTCTTGAGCTCCTACGCCTTCCTACAATTGTGAATAAACTTTTCTCCGCCTAATTTTCACCATCACATTTCGAAGTCCTAAGGAGGACCGTTGCTCGTTCTTTAGCGACTCCTTTCACCACATTGGAATTCCCTCGTAATTATTGTAGTAGTGATCTTCATCTCACTATCTTGCCTCAGAAAATTTATATTTATTCGATTTATTCGATTTATTCATTTATCTTATACAAGTTATATGTTTTGTCTCATAAAATATAATATTTTATATATATATATATATATATATATATATATATATATATAACATTTATATATTTACATTACATTCGCCTTAACAAAATATTTAATTAATTATACAAAACATATATAAAACTAACTATTACAATTTTCATCTAAAATATTATTGGATTTATAACTAATATATTTTTTTAAATGCAGCTTAATTTCTCCATTAACTCTTTAAAAATGAAAATAAATAACATAATATTTACTTCGTGACTAAAAACTTATGGTTGATTTGGAATTATTCTTCATATAACATAACTTGATATTTGGTTTATCCCTTCGAGATAACCAGACCTTTGGCCTCCTTTACATTAAGTTATATGAGTTTTGTCATTATTCTCGTTGAACTTTATTTTATTTTACTGTGAATATAACAAAATGGATAAAATTGCTGATAAAGCAAAAATCTAAAGAGTGTGACTATTTGATCTGTTGTAAGGCAAAGTAATTAATGCACGAATAATAATTTAAATATTTGATAAACGTTTCATTTTGTCTTGATTTATCGTAAGTTATTTTAAAGGGTTTTTTAATCTTTCAAAAGGAACGAAATTTATAAAAATTATAACTTAAATTTAATTCTAGTAACCATCGAATATTTTCGTTATTTTTGGTTGTTTTAAATATTTTTTTATTATTTCATTTAATTATTATTTTTTAATCTCACATTATTATTTTATTAACCCCAGAAAAATGACAACTGATTATCTCCCTCTCTTTTGACTCTACTTTATCTTATTTCATCTAGAAGGTTTATTTCAATGTAATAGTAGATTGACGAATTAACAATAAAAGAATTTTAAATGTATCAATTGATCTAAATTAAGTGCCGTCAAATTGTATCAATGTAGACCAAAGATAGATGATTAAATAATTTAAAGGAAATATTTATTATATTTTTTTTGTTTTTTTTTCACAACTTAAGACTTTATTGTGTAATTATAACACTTTGGCATAAATAACAACCGTCAAAATAATTACCGAACTTTAACAAAATTTGAAGCAAGAAATTGAAGTTAATGCATTTTAAAATTAAAATGGAATATATTGCTAAAAATATTGACAGATCTATTAACTTTTAGAATTACAAAAGGTAACAAACAGATAAAATTAGGGATTCAATGAATAATTATAGTCTCCCATCGTTGTAATTATATGCATGAATTGAGCTTTGGAAGTTGGAAATAGACCAACTTTATGATTATTCTTTGCAACTTTGGACCAACCATCCCAATGATTCCCCATGACAAATACTTCATCTCCAAGATTCAAATTAAAATGGGATTGACGATCATCGAATTCTTGAGTTATTACCATATTATTTGACAGTTGACCGCAAAGATAATAAATATCATCTAGAGATTCAAATTGATTTCCTTGATCTCCACTAGATGATGAAAAAATATGTGACTGTATTAGCTCATATGCAACTCTACCAACTTAAGAAGAGAAGGTGCACACTAAACAGTATCAATAATTATTGCTTGTAAAGCTTCTTGTGAATAACGATTGCCAACATTAACAGTACGAGAATTTTCTTGATTTTTAAGCATTGAGGATAATTTTGGTTCATTTCGTCAAACACTTTCGGTTCATCAGTAGCAAGAATAATTTGTCGTTTAATTTGACTGGATAATTTTTACTTAAGGATTGATTATGACTTAATTCATTTAACTGAGACTTTAGACTTAATTTTTTTATTTCTTCTTTTATAAAATACACTTCAACAGGATACATATACTTTGATAACGAAAGAAATTATGCTCCTATTCCTATTTTATCAGTTCTGAGCACATGAACACCAACTATTGGACCAATATTATGCAACTGAGGAACTTTACCTTTGTTGACTTCATGTAATATTTTGGTCATATATTCATTTAGGCGAATAATGTAGCTTAGTAATTGCCCAGCGAACCAAATATATACATCATCCAAGCTGGTGCACTATGTGGATTCTTGCCAGGTATATATATTTTTATCCAATAAATTATTGGATGATGTATATATTCTGACGTTAAAATCAATTATTTTTTGAACAACTTGGGAAGAACGAAGGAATTCAAAACAAAATGTATTTTGTCGGTGTGCGATTCTTTTGCATTGGTCAAATGTGTTTACAAAATTTTTATTATCATAAAACAATTAGAAAATTAGGGTCACAGAGGACCACAGAGAAAGGGCCGTTTTAGACTACAGCGTCTTTTAAACGTCCAGTGATTGAATTCGTTCCAGGATTGAGTTG
>MQRK01221495.1:15602-26863 GCA_001938485.1 Girardia tigrina
TATAAAACAGTTGATTTTTGAATTGCTGAAAAAAATTGTTGTGACAAAAACTTTTCTCATTGTTGATATCAGTAAATGAGAAATTTGTTCGTTTTCAATGACTGACAAACACAAACTAAATGTCACAATTGGCTGAAAATTAGACAGTAGATATATGAAGATTAGTATCCATGAATAAAATCATTGTTGTCAATTTGGTTGCAATATCTCTTGTGCTAGAATTTATCAACCACCCTTCGTATATATTAATTAATATACATATAACGATATTTATAATTGGATCAATATGTACCATTGGAGGATACCTTCCCAGAGAAGCGTGTAGTGGTTTTCTGATGCGCTCGCTTTGATACCGAGACAACATAGATGAAGGAATAAGCTGCAACAGGTTGAGCAACTTATTACTGTTTTTAGCTTGGGACGAAGGATGATATAGATGACTGATTGCCTATAATTATTATAATTTATTGTAGATTTCTTCTATAAAAATCAAATTTTTTAAATTACTTATAATATCTGATATATTTTGACCGATTTAAAGATTTAACTTCTCTATATGTTAATAAATCAATATTTTCTTCTTTTATTCATATGAAATTTATTAGCTCAAGTTATTTTATAAAAGAAATCAACAATTTTTGCGCTGATAATTACATGCCATTAAAAATGGTTCGAAATTATAACATGATTTTGTTAAAAACAATTAATAACTTATAAAATAATAAATTCAGAAAAATATAATTTTATAAAAATATTGGCTGTTAAGTCTTGATAAAATCATTTGGAAAACATTTATCAACATCACAACTCTCGGAGAATCTTTCTAAATTTGATATCATTTAAATTCGTTGTAATGTCTGACTTTTAATATACATAATTTTTTACCTCATATATATATATATACAGGGTGAGCGTAAAGTAACTACCAAGTTTTAAACTGCAATAACTTTTTTTTGGCAAAACATTATCAAAAAATGGTTTTAAATAACAAAAAAGCATTTATTGAAAATTAATAGTATTCAACAGAATAACCATTGACATCAATACAATGTTTAAGGCGTCCATGAAAAGACTTAATGGCATTTTGGCACATTTCACNATCTATTTTTGCCGCTTCTTGACAAATAAAATCTTTAAGTTGCTGAATTGTTTCTGGTTTTCTCTTATACACTTCATTCTTCAAATACCCCCACACAAAAAATCAAGTGGTGTCAAATCAGTTGACCTGGCCGGCCATACATATGGACCACATCGTCCCAGCCAACGTTGTGGAAACGCTTCATGCAGAAATTGTCGCACAATCAGTGAATAATAGTCAGGTACTCCATCTTACTGGAACACAGCTATTCGTTTGCATGTTCTTGATAACGATGGCATAAAGCAACTTTTTAACATATCCAGGCAAAGCGCCGCTGTTATGTTTTCTTCAATAAAAAGGGCCCATAAACACGAGTTGAAGACAACTCCATCCAAACATTAACTTTTTCACTAGCCTGTGATTTCTTATATGTTTCGATTGGAGTTTCAGTGCCTCAAATGCGACAGTTATGTCTGTTTACAATGCCCTTAAGATGGAAAGTTGACTCATTAGAGAATATCAGGTTACTAAGAAAATTTTCATTTGCATCTATCGATTGAATTAACGTTTCATACATAACACGTCTAAGAGCGCAATATTCTTCATACAAAAGTTGCGTGGCTTGAATTCTGTAGGGGAACATTTTTAAGTCGTTTCGTAATACTTTTTGAACAGTTTCATGAGAGTAATTCAGAGTTGACAACGATTTCCTGATAGAAGACTGGAGTTCTTGCTTAGAACGTTCTGCTATCTCATTTTTCTTTTCATCATCAATTGGTGGTCTTCCAGATTTTGGGACATTTAGAACGCTTCCTGTTTCTTCAAACTTTTTGAAGATGCTTCTAATACTTTTTTCGGTTGGAATATTTTTCCCTCGGAATGGAATTGGAATATTTTTAAGTCGTTGAAGTTCTCTTCTTACTAAAGTCACTGACTCTTGCTTCGAAAATAAAATAACAATTTTTACACGCCGATTTACATCCATTTTGAATCTTACGCTTAAAACAATAATAACAATTAATACAATTAAACAAAATGTACTTTTAATTAAATTTTAAAGAAGCTTCAAGATGCATTTATAATTAAAAAGAAATACAATATAATTCAAAAGTTATTGCAGTTTAAAACCCGGTAGTTACTTTATGATCACCCTGTTTATATAGCGATTCTGGAAATATTAATAAATCATATACATTATATAAAGCGTAGTCCAATTACTCTTTTATATTGAGTTGTCATTCTAATTGCAATCGATTAAAGATTTTCTAAAGTAACTAACTACATTTCCCTACCAATGTCAAATAAGTCACAGAACATTGTAAAAATTTAACCTGTGCAAACTTCAGCTGAAAATTAAAATAAACTGCATAATTTTGAAAAATTAATTTTAAAATCGGATGTATTTATGATAATCTACAAAACAAAGACAAACACTGATAATTATTCTGAATGAAACAGAAGATGAATTGAATACTTGTTTATCGCAATATCCAAAGATATCAAAAATGGGGAAAAATTGTCCAATTTTCAAATATGGTTAAGAATATTAGCTTAAATGAAAAACTCAAAAGAAATTTTATAGAGTTATAAAGACGAAGATCAGAATACCTAGAACTAGTATTCAACAAAGATTTTGAGAAGATCTCAAGCTAAAACCATATATGCAACGAACTACCATCCTTGCTCATTGACATTAGAGTGAAAAGTAAATCATTATTACCTGGATAATGTCTGGAACAAAAAGATATAAAAACGACGGAGTAGTTCAAAAGAATTAGGTTACATATATAAACTGACTAAAGGGAAATAATGCAATGGTTGTATAAATGACTATTGATAACCTCAATGATTTTTCTCAACTACATTTTGATGTTGATACGTTTTAATGTATTCAATGCGTCTCTTATATTCTTATGGTCATGTGAAAAAGTCTTTGAAGAGGAATCACTTCAGTTACAATGTCATTGGTAACACAACCAGAAAACCAATTCACATTCTACTTTTAAGACTACTGCATTGCTTTTGAAATAATATTTTACTTCATCTGACTGATACATTATATTTTACCACTCGAGATGTTCTTGCAAACAAGAGCACAGGTCAAAGCTACGAATACTTCAATTAATGGTTTTCAAAAACTTTAACTCAAATAACACAACATTTTGAAACTTTTTATGTCCTTAGACTTTCCAAAGATACTCCATGTACGCAAATCTGAAGTTTGTTTAGAGTATAAACTTTATACAAATGGATATTTATCCCCGTAGAAAAAAAATTTCATAACTACATAAAAAATTATAGCAACCTTTTCCATTTGTATACAGACATTTTAGCGATTTTGTGCACAGAAATAATAGTTCAAAATTGTTAGATAATTAAAAAAACACTTCATCATGGAAATTGTTACAAAAATGTAATATTTTTAAGAGAAAATTTTCTTAATGAAAGACATTTTTCCGAAAGTAGACATATTTAAATAGCAAATTGTGTTACTTTTTATTAATGATAAACGCGATTATTATTTTAAAACACTTTCATCCTTGAACTTAAAATGTCCTTGTTGATCTTTTCAAGAGTTTAATGAAAAACTAATTACACTCA
The DNA here is from genome assembly GCA_001938485.1 of Girardia tigrina. Taxonomy (NCBI): domain Eukaryota; kingdom Metazoa; phylum Platyhelminthes; order Tricladida; family Dugesiidae; genus Girardia; species Girardia tigrina. The sequence continues at coordinate 19,282 of MQRK01221495.1, forward strand.
TACCTCGATATACGGCCTAGATACGTTCCTAGATACGGCTTAGAAAATATGTATATTAATGTTTTTTCACACTTTTTTCAAAATTTTGTTTTGGCCATATAACGAAAAAAAATTGAAAAAGTGCCATAATTAAAGTAGGCCGTTATATCGAAAAGCCGTATAAAGAGCGGCCGTATAGCGCGGTATGAGTGTACATCAACAATGATAAACTATTAGCAAAAAAAGTATTAACTGTAACTTAATACATTTTGAAATAATTAACTTGAATATTTAATATCATTATTGTAATTTCATTAAAAAGATTTTGTGTTTAACATAAAATTTCATATTTTTACAGTTCTTAATATTTTTTTTAATATTCAGATTTTTATTTCAATATCCTTATATATTTGAGATGTTTATTGATTAATTATCTCTTTGGGTTATCCGGCTCAAGATGTTTTATTTAATACTTGCTGCAACATCTGTAGTTATAAAAGCATAAATGTGTCATTTAAGTAATAATTTTTATTTTCAAGGGCAATTAATTTTGACGGCATCGTCGATCAAGAAGAATATATGCACTTTTAATCAGACATCATCTCTGTAGGTGATGATCTTAGAACATGCTCGTAATGTGAATGGAAGTAATATTGCAGAATACAAATATAACCATAAATAACTTCAAAATTCAGTGCACTGGTTTGATTAATTATTGGATGAGTGGCCTACGAATCACTATATATAGTATTATCAGAACATAAAGCTATTCTAAAAGTAATGCCCTACATATATTTTCCTCCAAAGGAAAGATTAAGACTTCCCTCGATTGTGAGGCCTATATAATAATAATTTAATTTTAAAATCATTTTATTAAAAAATTATTAAAAAAATAAAAATTTAATCGATTTTAAATTCAGTCTAAATTTATTTACTTTATCAAAATTTTAAATATACATGTGGGGAATATTTAAAATTGTATTAATGTGTGCATTTGTGAATGATGTATGTTCATTCGAGTATGTTGTACAAAGAATGGTTATTTATTTATCAGTTAATGATACCACCAGCGATGATAGCTTATCTTCAAAAGTTAGATATTGTGATCAACAAATCGTTTAAAGAATGTTTGAAATTTGAAATTGATGATTTAAAATTGTTAAAAATAAGAGCAATAACTTCATTAAACCAGGTTCAGAAGAATGATAAAATTTCTGAAACATGTGTTATGAATACACAGGATGCAGGTTTTTTGACAAATCATCTTTATATGAACAAACTTATATTTTAAGCACGGAAAATATAGATGAAACAAGAGCTGTCCTTAAAGAACTAGCGGGATAAATGAAGAAATTGAATCGATTTGTTGATGATATGGTCGAGTGTGATGATTTAAGTGTATTTGAATAAATTTTAGTTAGTTGTTATTTATTTTTTTCAAAAATTTAATTTATTAACTTTGGTTTTAAAACCTAAGATTTATATTAGGCCTACCCAGAGTTTAAGGACGAACTAATATTTTTTAAAAAATAAATACTCAGCATGTGTCGTGTTCCCCTTTTAAAAACATTTTTGTAGGCTCAGAGGCCCCATCCGTTTTCTATTAGAGTTCAACAGCAACTCTGTTATAAAATCAATCAACTTCAACGCAACCCTGGGGAGCCAACGTGCCTCCTTTGCTCACATCAACAAGTTGTGTGCACATCGGAGCGCCTTCGGGTTCTTGACCAGTATCGAGGTCGACCCGACTGGTAGCTCAGTTTCTGGAGGGGACGATTCAATTATAGTCAACTCCAAATTTCTCATTGTGTTCTTTAAACAAGGCAAAGAGAAACTCCTGAAAATAAACGTCGACCTGCCCGCGTGCCCCTTGCATGCTACGAGCATTCTACGTCATTCCCAATGAGTCCTCTGGCCCCATAAAACTCACATTAAATTCCATAATAGACTTCGACGATAATTAAAAATAATTGTAAATACGAATAATGAATTAGATAGGAATTATTAAGACGACCAAACCACCATACACCAAAACCAACGAAAACCAATTTTAAAATTTGCCTGATAAAAAGAAAATGATACTTGATCAACTTAACTGAATTTTGATAGCGAACTACTAATATTAGTAGAAATGAAATCCAGTTAATAAACTCATCCGAACCAATATATATCTTTAACGTTACAACAATACTTTAATCCATCCATTTACGGAATCCACACTCTATGTACATATCCACATCTCTTGACTTTCACTACATGTCCTACTCCTCCGCGACTCCGCATAGATTTTGCAAAATATAAAATGAACACCAAATCAGGAATAAACGTTACCCTTTTCAATAACTTCATAACAATACTCTCGTATACCGACAATAAACTGATTCCACTCTGACTTGACTTTCAATAATCAATTTACGTTATTTATGTTGTTACAATTTAATTTTCAACAAGGGGATTTTTTCTCAACCTTTTAAAATATATCTTTATGGATCCATCCATACATAAACTTTGGGGGATGGGTGTGGTGGTATCGAGTATTACTCTTACCATCAAGATTACCACCTGTTTTGGTATTTCCCCTAGGCTCCAAATGTTAAACCATTTCATTAAAACGTTACCATTTTCAATTTGATATAAAAAATTTTAACAACTTTTTTGTCATTCTTATATTAATTCGTTTGTTCGGCATTTGAAAATTAAATGGAAAGTATGTCACGAAATATTAAAATATTGAGAAACGATTTCTCTAAAAATAACTTCAGATATGAAAAGCGATAAAAAAATTAAAAGATTAAACAGATTGATGAAAATAAATTTAACTTTATAAATAAAAAAAATTCATTTCATTCCAGTTTTTGAATGAAAACTAACTAATAAATAAAAAAATTAAATTTTTTATTCCCATTGATTTCCAAATGATTTAAAAGAACACAAATATTCACAAAAGATAATTTAATATATATTTTGATAACAAAAACTCAATTATACAAATATCGCCAGCTTGTGCGCCATCTCTGAGGCTAATGCGCTCTCTGCGGTCAACTTCGACCCTCCTCTCCTTCTGGGTGAACAGGAGATCGTGGTCACTGATGCCGGAGGCACCCTGCTCGGTCAGCCATTTCATGTGCTCCGTCAGGTACGTTCTGTACTGCCGCTGGTCCGCGTGCATCGCCCCAGCTGCAACTATGTCTCTGAGCGGCTCAGGTCCGTCGGCTTGAAGAGCTTGAACAACTCGTTCTGGGTTGAGTACCGGAACCACTGGTCGTCGGTCATCTTAACGCTGATGATGTCGCGGTCGAGCGAGTCTTTATGGATCTGTCTCATGTAGATCTTCTCCTCGACCGTGCCGCACGTGATCAGCTGGTACACGATCACGCTGGCCGATCCGATGAACTCTATCAACCGATTGCGCGTCCACTGCCGGGTTCCAGTTCGACTCGCTGGCCCCGGTCAGCGTCAGCTTGACTCCGCTCACCTTCGGCGTCAGCAGGAGCACCCACATTTCCCTATCTCTATTGAATGTATTGACGATCTTTTGACGTTTATAGTAATCGCGCGTGTCCCCGTCAAGACGCAGCAACTTAATTATATATTTTCACAAATATATTATTATTTTATTAACATGCAACACCAAATTTTACATTTCTTGGATTAACAATAAAACAACAGTATCAAAATATATAAAAATAATACTAATATATAAATTAAATTCCTGTAAATTAATACAATATTTTTTGTGACATTGCTTCAATAAATATGCAAACGAGATGAAACTTCAATATAAATTTCTCTACAAAAAAGACAAAACAAATGAAATAAAATTTTCTATCAGAATATTTATTTGTAAAAAATAAAATTAAAAAAATAAATAAAAAATAAAAAAAATAAAATAAAATTGGCTCAAAATGATTTTTTGATGGAAATTGATGGGGGAAATTTTGGTAGAATAAAATATTATTTTATAAAAGAAAAATACAGGAAAATATAACAAAATTATATTTTCCTAAGTTAAAACCATAAATACAATTTGGAACAGCAAATATAATTATTAATGTTTTCTTATTATTATTTTAAATGTTGGAAACATTTGTAACCCTTGAAAAAGCATGAAAAGCAACTGTAAAATGACTATAAATGTCATCTAACGTTTTTCGTAAGCCAGACTACATTTTGGCAATTAATATTTCTTCTGAATATTAAACGTAATAGAAGAGAAATTTTCTCCTAGGTGAAACAATTTTGGTTTCAGTTTTTAAATTATTCCATAGTTCTTCTTTCAGAAATACTTTCAATGTACTTTATTATTTATATTATTGAAAAGATATTAAAAATTATTTCGCAATAAATATCTTTTTGAAGTTTAGATAATATTTCATAGAGCATATAAATTGTATGTGGAAGTTTTCTTTTAAAATATTTGGAAGCACATTTGTATTCAATTTGTGTATCTATTGGCGCATAAAGTAAACTGTATTATTATACACAATGTGTTTCAACTTTGGACAAACTGACGAATAATTACAATCAAACCTTCGTGTAACTCGTATCCTTGTAATTGCTTGAGAGTTAAAAAAACCCGAACGATTAAGTTTATATATTTTTATTTAACTTAAATTTAATAATATTTGATAGTAGAGAATGTCCCATTGTGCACATTTAATGACATATCATCATTTTATAATTTATTAGTTTTTAATTTGAGGTATTTGTGGTACATATACAAGAAAAGAGTCACAACAACTGCTGGAAATGCCCACCAAGTTCGTGAATACAAACGTTAATTCGACGTTTCAAGTTTTCGAACACTCGATGAATTTCCTCTTGGATGATGGCTTCAATTTCAAAGGTCAAAGTGTGTAGATATGTTTTTTGTTCACGAATCTATTTCATAGTTCGATTTCATAGAAATTTGCATTTAAAAGTCTGCTACAACGCTGATTATCTAAAAATAAACCAGACAATGAAAGGTGCACAGTGACTTTCTGAACGCACTGTATTTGTGGTACATATACATGGAATCTAACACATTTTTAAAATGTCAAATAAGGATTTGAATTATCGTTTATTAGAATTTGATTGTAGAAAATTAGAAATTTCATTAAAAATTCCTATCAAAAAACGTTATTGTATTATTTGTATGACTGTTCTTATCTTTATTATTTAGTTCATTCCTAATCATTAGGGTATTTAGAAATTCTTTGACTTGTACAAAATAAATATTAATTTATAATGCAAAAGACTGAAACCACTATAAGAAGAATTTTCTAAAAAGTATAAAGCTCCAACATTAATAATTATGTTATAAAAATCAAAGGGTTCTAAAGGAAAATTAAATTTTGATCTGAAATCTCTTTCTTATATAAAAGTTTAAAATAAAATAAAGAAGCGATTGCTAACAAAACTATATTGTTTGATAAACTCACAACAGATAAGGGAAAAGAAGACGTAAATTATGATCACACAACAAAAAGGAGAGTTCGGAAAATGATAAATTATATGTATTCACTTAATCAGGGAAGAATTCACAGGTAATTTTGCACATCCGATTTGGTTAGTTGGACCAAGAATGGATTTTTAGTTCTTTGGACGAGTGTTAGATATTACAATAAGATTTTCGTATATAAGTGGATTCAATGGAATTGAACGTTCAAACGGTACATTACCAAATCCTGTGTTCTTTGATTTAGTAAATAAATAATTGTTTGAATTGGTTTTGATGTCAAACAATTTGGTTGCAGTTGAACGAGGTCCTTGGAATGAGGTCCTTTTGTATCTGCCAATAATTTTGATTTTTCATTTAATCTAGGAATGTTTGATCAAAATCGTTAAGTAAATTGTTTTCACGAGTATTTTGCTTTTAGATTGATATTTTTGATTCACATTTTCATTCATTTACATTTTTTAATTAATGTATTGTTTTTTTAATATTATTTTTATTTATATGTTTATTTTTAAATATACTCGGTCGCTTTGAGTCAACCATTTGGAGGTAATAACTTAAAGTATCGCCCCCCAAATGGTACTCTCTCCGCAACCATGTGATGCCTCAAAATAAGATTAGTAAATCAAAAAATATTTTTATATCCATTCTTTATGCGGACATAACTCTGCTTGGCCAACAGAATTTTTTGTTATCATTTGTAGAGTGGAAAATTACTAATACATTTTTTAATAAATTAATTACGTTATCAGCAACTATTTAAATCTTTTATAGAAAAGAAATTTTCATATATATAACATTTTACAATTCCATTTTGCAATTAAATAGTTGCTAATAACATTAAGTTTTTTATAAAGCATGGAAGGAAAAATAGCAAACATTTCTATATAATACAGTTTAAACATTTATAATACTTTATTTTAAATTGGAAAAATAATGTGTATTTATCTATACAATCTTACTAGTTACAGATTAATGTTGGTTGTATTTTTAGTTAAATGCTTTTGAAAACTCAATTTTATATTTCTCAGATCAATACCGTAATTGCAAATAATTTCTTTAATATAAAAGATTCTATAATTTCTCAAATAAATAATATTTATTTTTTCCGTTTTGTTTCTGATGAAGAGAGAAAAATGCTTTACGTTGGTAAATAATAAAATAATGTAATTGGTAATTTTTATATTTCATTTTTTAATGAGAATTATTTGTTTTATTATATTTTAAATTTATTTAAGAGATGATTTATTTAAGAGATGATTAGACATTCTTAAATGAAATTCTATTTATTTTCTTTTTAATAAATAGAACTGTAATATGTTATTATTGAGTCTCGTTTATTAATAATTTAAGATTCTATCTTGTCTTTATAAAACAAAAAACATCTATTTAAATTTATAATACCAGTAGATTGATGTTCTTACAACCAGACTTATTTTAGTTAATTGACTTTTATTTATTTTATTTTATTTTATTTTATTTTATACTCAGTAGAGCTCGTTTAAATCCCAAACGATCGTAAAAGAATGTGATTATAGAAATTTAACATTTAATTTAATTTAAGTAAAATGTGTTAAAGGCAAATATGAGAAACTTTGACTAATCACTCAAGTTTGGAATAAAATAAAAAAATAAATTGAATTTATATAAAAAAATATAAACATGAGAAATAATATTTTAAAATCTGAAAACTTTAAATAAAAAATGGCATTATCTTAGTTATTAAGAAAAAGATTTTTATAATTTATAATGTCTTTTGTAGGATCTTCGTTTTTCTTCATAAAATTAAAACATAACTGCTTGAAGAATGTTTGTAAAAGACAAACTTGGAATTATTTGTTGACAAACGATTTAACATGATATTGTTTACCCTTCCGAAAGTATAATATACAATTCTGTACTATTATACAATTCTGTACTATTAACAAAAGCAATATTATCTATAATTTTGAAAATAAGTGATTAATGTTCAAGTGATATAATGTTTATCTTAAATAAACGGAAAGATTTCCTAAATAAACGGAATAATTTCAAAAATAAACGGAAAATAAAAAAACAAAATTAAATAAATAAACACAATATTATAGACATTTTGGTGAACATTTCAACCTAATTAACAACAGGCTGCAAAATTAATAAATTAAATACAATGTTGTGAATTTT
>MQRK01221498.1:8288-19766 GCA_001938485.1 Girardia tigrina
GCGACTAAATATAAATCTATAATAATGTTTATCAAATCATCAATGAAAATGATTGATATTGCCGAATCTTTAATCAATAAAAAATTCTGTGATGAATATCATTTGATATTTGTACCGGACTGTTTGTCTTGTCGTAGTGAATACATAGATGGAAAAGGTCTTCAGTCAAAATTAAAAATATCTCTAAATTTAAATATTATGGAGTACCTTTAGATAATAATCTCATATCTCTTGAGAATCCTGATATAATAATAATTATAAATGATTTACCAACTTTGTATGAATTGGCCAAATCAATAATTAGTGATGATGATTCAAATTTTGAATTAAATTTAGAAAATCAATTCGATCCGATTTTAAATTCAAAATACAAAGGAACCTCTGCTGAGATACTACACTCAGAGCTTGGAAATCGGCAATGGTGGTGCCTTCATTTATTGTTTTCAAATGACCCTGCAGAATGGTCGCCTTTCGTAATCTTTTATGAATTAGGAGTTGAACCTAGGAGTTGTTTGTGTATAAAACCTAAACCCTAATTCTAACCCTAACCCTTACCCTAACTGTAGTGCCCGCATATTTTTTTACTTATAACAAAATATGCATATGAATATCTATTTTGTGTATGGTGTTATAAACGAAATCATTTTGTATTTAAAAGGGGTTTGACTGCTTTTTGATGTAAATAATAAAAAAAATATATATTAGCATGAATAAAATAAAAAAATCAATGAATCAATACAAGAATCAAGCAACGAAATCCAAATTTAATAAATCCTCTCGCGAATTACAAGGGATAATTTTTTATTCAATTTATTGTAAATATCGAAACCGAGGAGCATATAACTATTCCGAATTCTAAAAATTAAAATCCTCTTCGATTTTCGGATCTTTATTACATTCTTGGAAATTCGTGACTAGCCCTATACAACTATTTGTTTTGTTGACGACCAATTGGGACAGAAATAAATTGGAAATTTTTGGAAAATCTTGACCAGCTCTATACAACTATTTGTTTTGTTAACAACCAATTGGGACAGAAATAAAGTAAAATTTTACTCGTTGAATCCCCTCTAACTAATTTTCCTTTTGTTTGGTGATATTATTAACTTCGTTATATCCTTATGTTATATCGTTATTAATATAATCTTTTTAACTTAAATTATTGACTTAATTTTTTTATTTATATTCGTAGGTGGATTAAAATTAGGTTCATTTCCTATTTAATCCACTACATAAACCCTTCCTAACAATTACCCTAACCCTAACCCTAACCCTAAATCCTAACCCTAAACCTAACCATAACCCTAACCATAAGTCCTAACCCTAACCACTATCCCAAACTCTAACTTAAACCCCAACACGGATTTTTAATCACCCTCACAAGAAGTTTTTGCATCTATATCTATTTAAGTCTAGGTCAAAGCGTGAATACATACAGGTATGTTTTATTGTGCAATCTAAAATCTGCGACCTTAAATTTAGTGACTAATTTGAATTTAAACGTTTTTATTACTCTGGTTTAAAATGACGGATGATCAACTTTCAGAAGAATATCTACGTCATTTAATGCTGTTTCATTTTCGATCAGGTGTTAGTACAACGGTCGAAACAAAAAAAAAATGTGATGCGTGTGAATACGTATTGAAGGTCAATTAATGCCAACGTTGGCTTAGAATTTTTTTTCAATGGTGATTTTGACTTGTTTGATGGCGATCGAAACGAATCCCAAACTGTGTATCCAGGAAATAGCAAACACTCTACAAACTACTTGGTCAACACTTCAAAGACATCTTTTAGAAATCGGCGAAGGTTTACAGGGAGAGTAATTGTGCTACAAACTTATTATTTCAAATGAATAAAGATCAATGGCATAAAATTTGCACATTTTTTGTGCAGACAAAGAAGTGAGCCGTTTGTACGAAGGATTGTTACAATTGCCCTGAAATGGCTCTTATACAACACCAACAAGTGTGACAAACAATGGCTTCCTCCGAATCAACCAGCTATACCCAGCTATAATTTCAAGAAAGTGTTTTTGTTCGTTTCGTTGGATTGTGGAGGCATAATCTATTTTGAACCATGGAAACTGGGAGAAACAATTATGTCTGAATTGTATTGCTAACAACTGGATCAATTGCACAACCAATTGTTGGTAAAACGACCAGTCTGGAAAACAGAAAAGAAGTTATATTGCAACATGATAATGCCCGGACATACGTAGCAAAATTAACCAAAGAAAAATGAAGCAGCTAAACTGGGAGCTTTTACCACATCTTCCATATTCTCTAGACTTGGTACCATCCAATTTTCATTTATTCCGTTCTATGGAACTTTACCTGAAGAATTAAAAATTAAAATGTCCATAATGTTCAAACTCCCTTATAAGAATATTTTTCTTCAAGAAACTAATTTTTTTGATCGTATTATTGAAATTATACCAACAAAATCACAAAAGATCATTGTTAGAGATGGAAATCATATTACATATTTAAAATTAAATAAAATAAAATTATTTTTTTTTGTTGCTACTTAAATAGTTGATAACTTAAGAGTACATCTAATATTATTATTTTATATTATTGAATTAAAAATTAAAAAATCAATATCGATACAATTGATATAAGATTATTAAGAATTAAAAATATTGACTTACAGTGTATATTATCTTTTTTTAGTTTTTTTCTACTTCGAATAGTATATTATACCGCGAATAGTATGTTATACTGAGATTTACCTATTGAATAGTGTTTAGTCTTATCAACATTTTTAGAAAATAAATCATATTTTCTTTGGTTATTCAACAACTTGAAAAAAAATAATTTTTAGATAGCGAATATGGTCTAAAATGATCAGGAAGGATGTTAAATGATCTTTAGCTAATATTGGGACTATATGATTTAAAATAAATTTTGACATGCGACTCTCAACGACCTAAGCTTTAATTCACATTTTAAGCAGTTTGAATTGGATGACCTTGAGAATACCCTGTGTAATCTTGACTGACCTTAGACCTATATCAGTAACTAGAATCTATCGCTATATGTATGTTTCCGAGAGTAAAACTACGATAATTAGACTTTTAACCTTGAACAACCTTGAAGGACATTAAGTGACCTGGGTTTACTTTATCTGTCAATGTCATGATGAACGAAACCTATTCAAAATATATAGTTTTAGGGGTGTTGAAAGCTCCTGGTAACTATAAAAGAGTGTAATAAGCATATACATACATATACGGACAAACCGAATACAATAGCACCTTTTTTCAAATAAGAAAAGGCACTTAAAATAAAGAAAAGAAAGCAATTAAGGCGATAACTAAGAGCCTTGACGACAAGTATCCCCAGTCAGATTTGATTTTTACCACTTCTTCAAAATAGAAATTGTTATTTCTATCAAACAAGAAAACTCTAATCATCTCATTTCAAGTGATTCTAAATCTCATATCAATTAATCCCAAAAAATCGCCTAATTGTTTATTTTGTCGACTTGTTTCAAAATTTTCCTAATAAGAACATTGTATAATTAACGTTAGCTGAGTTTTATACTTATTTGATTTTTACTTCCTCTCTCCACCTTTCTTATTTTGTTAAAATATTCCATTTCATCTTTCATTTCTTCCGTTTCAAGTTATATTATATTGTATTATATATATTATATTATATTATATTATACTATATTATATCAAGTAAAATTTACATTTATTATTTTATTATTTATAATTTAAGTGACACTACAAATTAACATATATTTGTCAGTTTACTTAACAGTTTGAATCTTGCATTCTTAGTTTTTCTAGAATGTAGAAAGAATACGACTATATTAAAAATTTAAACTAGTCGCACGAAACAATTTTTGTGAATTTAGTAGTTCTCTCGAAAGATACCACATATATTTTCAATCATTGAAAATGAAGTGTGTAAGTTAGTCAGTACTAAGTAATTGATTATCCTCGCAAACCCTAAATGACAAAAGCTGTGGTTATATCGTTTCAGCTACTCTTTATCATGGGAAGATCATGTTATTTGTTCTGTAATATGGTTGGTCTTTTACAAATGGACATTGTCAGTACTGAGCTCTTAGATTAATGGACTCCGTAGATCATTTGTCATAATTGTGAAGAAATGCTTGAGGGTGGACAAAATGGAAAAGAAAGGGCATGCCTTTTGCAGTTCCTACGATTTGGCGGGAGCCAACTGACAATCTAAGTGACTTCTACTTTTACTTGACAAGCACAAAAGGTGTTGGTCAGAAAAAGAGACACAGTATCACCTACCCAAACATTCCTTCAGCTATTCGCCCTATTCCACATTTTGATCAACTACCTTTGCCGATTTTCAAAGGTTTCTCAATGTCTGAGAAAGGCAGCAATAGTGATGATGACACTTCTTATGTTGTTTTTGAAACTGAAGAATTTGTTCCTGATGTCAAACAGTCAGATCCTCAACAGTTTTGTCAAGAATAGTTAAATGTCTTGGGGCGTGATTTGGGTCTTTCAAAGAAAGCAGCTGAGATGTTGGCTTCGAGTCTAAGTGACAAAAAATACTTGATGTAAATGAAAAGGTTTCCTTCTACCGAAATCGATATAAGCTTTTCTTGTCTTTTTACTCTCACCAAAATGGATTTGTGTTCTGACATGATATTTCGGGTCTTCTAAAATTGATACAATCATCATACAATCCAGTGGAGTGGCAATTGTTTGTAGACAGTTCCAAACACAGTCTAAAATGTGTTCTTTTACATAATGGCAATGAATATGGTGCAGTTCCTTTTGATCACTCAGTCGTGTTAAAAGAAGAGTACTACAGCATAAAGTTGTCTTCGTTTTATTAAAGTATCAAGAGCACAATTGGGTGATATATGTTGACCTAAAAATGGTTACCTTTCTCCTTGATCAGCAGAAAAGTTTTACAAAGTTCCCATGCTTTATTTGTATGTGGGACAGTAGGGCTAGTGACAAGCATTGTATCCAGAAAGAGTGGCCCATTCGTGAAAATCTTGAAGCAGGTATGCCAAATATCATCAATGATCCAATTGTCAGTCGATATAAAATTATTTATCCACCTCTGTACATCAAATTGGGAATTATGAAACAATTTGCTAAAGTGAATAAAAGTAAATTAAATTGGCAAATTGTCAAATAAAAATTTTTTAAGCCAATCTTAATTTTATTATTAATTTTTTTTTATTATTAATTTGTTTATTAATTTCGACGGTTTAATCGTCATCGTCATAACAAATGATTTTTCAAACGAAATTTACTTATATAGTGCAGTTAATGGATTATGCATTCAATACGTAATCAGTAACATCATTTAAAAACTCTCAACAAAGTTGAAGAGAATGCAGTTTGAACTTTAATTTTAGAATTCAAAGATCTCATATATATAACGCTTCACATGTCACTCTCTCCCAATAATTTTTAAATTGAATGAATTTTTAAATGAATTTTTACACTTTAAAATTCTGTACACTCAATTTAAAAAGTATTGGGAGAGAATGACATGTAAAGCGTTGTATACAAGATCTTTGTTGAGAGTTTTTAAATGATTTACCGATTACACAATGGTTGCATAATCATTAACAGAACTATATAAGTAAATTTCATTTGAAAAATCATTTGTTCTGACGACGACGGTTAAACCATCGAAATTAATAAACTTTGATTGGCTTAAAAAATTTTTAATTTGTTAAAGCTTTATCGAAAGATGGTGAATGCTTCCAATACATTGTAAATGGATTCCCTGCCTTAACAATCTTGAAAATCAAAGCAGGAGTGTTTGACGGACCTGAGATTCGTATACTTGTGTGTGATGATGGGTTTATTACAGTAATGTCTGACCAAGAAAAGAGGCTTGGTTATCGTTTGTGTCTGTTATTCAAAACTTTTTCGGGACTGTGAAGCGACAGGATTATGAAATTCGTGTTGAGAAAATGCTTATAGCCTTTCGTGACCTAGGATGCAATATGAGCATTAAACTTCATTTCATGTACATCCACCTCAACAGAGTCCGAGAAAACCTTAGGCCATACAGTTTTTAAGCAGGGAGAAAGGTTATATCAAGACCTGAAGATGATGGAGCAGTGGTATCAAGGGAGATTGTACGAACACATTATGTCTGACTATTGCTAGACCATTCAACGTGATTGCACTGGAGATCGTCACATACGCGAAAGCTACAAAAGGAAATTTATACCGGAATAGTAATGACTAATTTCATTAAAATGACATTATTGGACTGTTGTTATAGCAATTTCGTTTCATCTGTACATTATATAGACTATTCATTGGTAAAACAGAATTTAGACTTTTCTATGTGGTAATACAATCTTATCTGGATGCACATATCACTGTACCTTACTTTTCTGTTGCTAGTTTGGGAATTACAGGGGAGCTCTTTAAGAAATTTAAAAATCATGACGATAGATAATGAGCTAGATTCGTAATATAGAGTACAAATTTAATAAAATCAACATCTTAAGATTGCTAAAATCTAGAGCTTACAGAAAAGAACGAACAACATGTTTAAAATCAGCACCCCAAAACTTCTTGGAAACAGTTGTCAAATCCCTTGCAACAAAATATGTGTTCCCCAATGTTATAAATAAGGAATGTTCAATAATTTTCAGAAGAGTTTCAATAACGTTAAATGATTAATTAGTACCTCTGGGATAATTTCAATCAACTTTTCCTGACACGACAGTGATTCAGCAAATTAACCGGAAATTTCAAGCTAGGAATAAAACTCATTGGTACTGTCATTGTCTTGCACGTACGGCCCCGGACATCTGATTACACACCATACCTGCTATTGCTCCATTTCATTCGGTTAAACATTATTTATTCCACAAAGAAGTCAACATTTCCGATTTACACACTAATGTACTATTAAGCAGGCAAGAGTCTCATTCGTTAACCAAATTAACTAAACTAATCGCTTCACCGACTAAGAAAAGACTTTAAAAAAATTAATTATAATGACAGAATTCTTTTAAATTCCGTAGAAGATTTCAGTTATACTCCTTTCATTAATTATCCGGAAATGAAATGAGGAATTTTAAGAAGTGTCAAATGTGTACAAATATACCTCAAAGTGTTTATAATTTGAGTAAGAAATTATATTTGGTGAACTTTATTAGCAAGATATTTCAATTCATCGTATAAAAATGTTTTTTAACATAAATTTATAATTAATTTTAGATGTAAAATATTTGAAATGATTATAAATAATAAATATTATATTAATTAAGATCGAGAAACAGATGAATATTGGAATGAAGTTATACTTGCTCAATCGGGAATGTTATACAGATGGCTTGAGCTGCAGAAGATAAAATAATAATGATTATTAAAAACAATCTAAATATTAATAATAACCCCACATATTCCTTATAATAAAAGCTATATCATTCCATTTATTTGTTTTTTTTAAGATTTTTTTTATATTTTCAATAAAAGTATAGAAAAATATTATTAAAGATTTTATGTAAAGACATTATATATGATATTGATTTGAATGGTGAAGACCTTTTTACCAAAGGTATCTAAAATTTTTTATATTCCTTTGGTAAACTTTTATTTTTTTGAGTAAATTATGTGAGATATAAAAAATTAATTAATTAATTACCGTATTTTACGGTACATAACGCGCGCGTTATCTATACAAAAATGTTAATTTTTTTCAAAATATAAACATGCACTTTATACATTAGAAAGCAACCTGAGTAGTAAAACAAATCGGATAAAAAAACTATGGTTAAAATTTATCTCATAATTTAATATATATTAAAAAGTAAGAGCTGCGCGTAATCTACCGGAAAATACGGTCTTCTTGTTTGTTGATTAAGTTTTGTTTAGAATTAGATGTAAACAATATTCTGTTTATAAAAAAGCCATAACAATATTGAAGTTAAGTAATCCAAGACATGCGTAGATGACTTCATTGATTTGAATGGTGAAGACCTTTTCACTAAAGGCATCTTTGACACAAAATGACAAAAGATCATATATACTAATGGTGAATACTTTGAAGAATAATCGTACGCCACCTTACTTTAAAAATAAATAGCTTTAATTAAAAATGGACGGAAATTTATGCATCACCCTAATAATTATTCAATTAAATAAAAATAGGCACCATTAGAATCTGCACAATCCTTCCAACGAATCTCAAGGCGATTGATTCGATTGACAATAAACCTTTTTGGGTGAGTTTTGACCTTTGGAAAGTGCTTTTGGAGCTCATTTTTATTGTAGTCACTTGCTTCAAAAAGGGCTCTGATTATGTCAATATACATTATTGTAGGTTGATTGGTTCAAGGTGCATTTTCAATACCAAAATATTCGGAATAATTTCATGAATCTAAATTTCATAATGGTTTAGTTAACACTATTGGTTACCCAAACAGCGTAAACTTTCCGAATCATCTCCGCAGTGCCTTAGCCTAGCTTGAATCCCAAAGAAATTTGTCGAAATTGTTCATTTGACATATTAGTAATTACCTGGAAAATGTATGTAAAACTTTACGTTTTTAAAAAACAAATTATAAGTTATAATTTATAACTTTATAGATCAGAAAATTTACTATGAATTATAAACTGAATATTTTATTTAAAAAATGTGATAAAAAGTGCGCATATCAAAAGATGAAAAACATTTGTGCCAATCTGTTAGTTATCAATTATTCCTATTTGGTGTTTCTGAAAAATAATGAGACTCCCCATACCCCACTTACAAGACAGACAGTTTCTAGTAATGCAATATATTTCCTTACAACATAGTCCCCATTAACTCAAATTAAATCTTTACTATGGGTATAAAATCATTCCAGCTCATGCTAGAAGCATTCACGCTCAATGCGTTGGAACAGCTGCAACGACTTCTTCTGAACTTTTTCATAGAAGGTAATGTTCCTCATTCTGATATCATTTTTAGGGTTCTTGAACAAACACCGATTATATTGATTCAAGTCTGGCCCGTATTCAGACTGACGGATTAGCTTGACCTGCCTTTGTTCAAAGAATTCTCTGGTGTACAGCTGCATGAGGACATGCATTATCATGTTGCCATCAGAGTCGGTTAAGTAGTGTTGAATAAGAACCAAGAGTCCTCCATTTTTCAGCAGTATCATGGACAAACTTAGTGTTTCGTTGAGAGGTCACTGTTTCACCACGTGGTACAGCATGGATGCAAGAAAAGCATTGTCTTCTGATTTTTGAATTTCGGGAGAACAACCCAAGATTTAGGAAGGGGAGGAGGAAGTCATGCGAAATTTTCCTCAATTGTATGTAGCCCTTTGTAGAGCCCCAGGTCTCATCCTGCGTGGCCTAGTAGCGAAGACAGTCATCCATTGAGTTCTGATTTATAAGCTTCATAACTGATTTGGTACATTCCACTCTATCCTTCTTGTTTACATCAGAGAGGAAATAAGGAACAAGTACTGAGCAAAGTTTCTTTCGTCGCAAATGATCCACCAGGATTTTTATGACTGTCTTTCGAACAACCAACAGGTTCAGCTAAACACATAAATTGTTGCTTTTGATTCTCAATTACTTATCAATTGCTTTCCAATCTATCAATTGCTTAACTTTAGCAATGTTCTCATCTACTGATGACTTTGAAGACTTTACACTCTTTGGTTGGTCACAAAGAGATGTTTGTGAATCTTCAATGAAATGCTTACACCATCAAAACACTGTGGCACGCGTTGGCAGATCAGTCATCTGTGTTTTTGTAGTTGTTCGAAGACTTCTGTAGCTGTAGTCGTTGCACTAAGACAAAGTATCCTATGAATCAGGCCTTATACAGTGAGGTCCATTTAATTATATAATGTATCCATTTGATGATAAATCCATATCTAACATTGAAAGAAAAATAAAATTTAACCAATCAAAATGTTAATTTAAAAAACATACTTACTCAAATGTCCATTTGATAATAAAATGTCCACTTGAGAATAGAAAATATATGAAAAAAATATTTTCTACCCCTTAACACACACACAAACATACCTGCACACAACATACACACATAATATTAGGACCATTTGTTAATATAATTTCCATTTAACAATATTAAATTTTGTATGTTTTTTCATAAATTTTTCAATTAATCAAAGTATTTAATCAAATTTTTAATAAAAATATTTTAATTCATCAAATTTAAAATACAAAAATCAATCATTTTTTTCAAAAAAATTTCTTTAAATAATTGCAAATATTTTTAAAAATTGAATTTTCGATTTAAATTAAAAAAAGTTCGACAGTGAAAAAATATTTCAAAAATTTCATTAATCTTATAATTATCAATCTGAATCATAATTTGAATAATTTAATGGAAACAAGTAAATTAATAAAAAATGTATTAAAATTGTTTATTTCCATAATTTCAATATCGATTTTTATTAACAAATGAATATATAATATTAATGAATGGAAAATTAAATTATATCTTTCAATTTTTCTTTAAAATTTATTATATATAAATTAACAAATGTTGAAAAAAAATTATTATTAATTGTATTTAAATTAATAGATATCAAAAAAAATATATTTACCTTCAATTAAATTCCAAAAATAGAAATAAAAATCAACATAAAAATCCAGGTTTTCTATTATCGAATGGATTTTTGATATTAATAAATGGACCTCACTGTATAGGGTCACACGCGCATGTGAGTGAATAGCAACCAGATTAGTCAGGTAGTATAAACTCTTCTGATTGGTTTAACGCAGTACCAATGCATAGCTAGCAGTTTTGTGTGTGGAGTACAAAATCTCATTACTTTTTTAGACACTCCAAATATGTGGCTTTTTCAGTTGTACGAATTTCTCGTAGATAAAGTTACAGCAGAAGCTGTGTACCTCAGAATGAACCTCAATTTACTTGAAGAGGAGTATCGATGGCGATATCACGCAAATAATTACGAGGAAAATAAACCTTACCGCAAAATTGCATATTAAAACAATTTTGAAAGACCTTATTTATTCAGAACCATGACTAATTTTATTAATTTTAAATATAATGGTTTGTTTTCATAGTTTTTCCTAAATATTCTGTGATATATATTGCAAAAAACCTAAGTCTAGGGGATCTTTCAAATAAATGCAACCATTTTTGAGTGTGACACCTACTCAATGTCAAATACTTTCTTGTCTATGAACAACACTTGTGTTGTCCTCTTGACAAAGACAATTACACGACGACCAAGTCTCAATTATTGCGTTTGAATAACGACGTCTCTTAAATTTACTTTTGGATTTGACTAAAAAATAAAAATCAAGTAAAATTAAAAGAGGAACATCGTTTATAACAATAGAGTGATACGTTTTATGCTTGTTTAAGGAAATCTTGTTTAAAAACACGGACCAAGGAGTTTTATATGATCGCGAGTCAAAGGGCTTTACGAAACCCCACGGCGAAATTAATGTAAAGGTTCATTTCGGTGAGCTGTGATGTGACCTTGTCCGGTTTTCCC
>MQRK01221498.1:19837-41335 GCA_001938485.1 Girardia tigrina
TGAGTATAGGGGCGAAAGACTAATCGAACCATCTAGTAGCTGGTTCCTTCCGAAGTTTCCCTCAGGATAGCTGGCGTTTATGATTCCGTAGTTGAAACTGGTAAAGCGAATGATTAGAAGTATTGGGGGCGAAATGCTCTCAACTTATTCTCAAACTTTAAATGGGTTCGAAGTGCGCCTCTCTTTAATATTTTTGTTGGAGGTGTACATCGAATACAAATGCCTAGTGGGCCATTTTTGGTAAGCAGAACTGGCGATGTGGGATGAACCAAACATCTTAAAAAAAGTCCTTAAAATTTTTTATGAACTTATTATTTTTGCTACTAAATGATGATTGAGAGTTACACCCCGACAAACCGAGACCTTTGGATTTTTATAATGTATAATAAACATGAGAAAGAGAGATTCTTTTTATTTCAAACTTCTTAAATATTTAACAGTTTCTAATTCAGTTAAATTATTATTATCAGATAAAAGCTTTTTACTGTAAACCAAACTCATTACTTATAATAATCAAAAAATATTATCAAAAAATTAACAAAAAATTTAATAAAATAAGATATTTATTTTCAAAATCATTTTAAATACTTCATAATTATACTGATATATACAAGGTGCCCTTAAAAAACAGTAAAATCAAAAATTAAAAAATTAAAAAAATAAAGAATTAAAATTTATAAAGTTTAAAAAAAATTTTAAAATTATTAAAATTAAAAAAATTCAATTCAATTACGGGTTAACATGTCGCCTAAAAACTTACTAGTGTATTATATAATTTTATAATCTCCTAATTATGCAAATGTTGGCTAACCCACGTAAAGGACAAACTAAAAAATCTTATGAATTTTCACCCTTCATAAAAATGATTCGTAAAATTTACTAAAATAGGGAAAAACCAATTGTCGTCTTACTGTTTTTATTTTAAAAACAGTAATACATAAAACATTTCAATACGACAAAATTTTAAAAAAATGCAATAATTTTCAACTTAAAAAAGTTCAAAAATAAATTTACTAATTCAAGATGTCTTAAATTACAAAAAAACTTGAAAAAGTATAATTAATAAACGAAAAAATAAAAAAAATTGTCAAAATATTAATAAAAAAACTATAAAATATTATACAAAAATAAAATTATGTTATTATAATAGGTCAAATTATATAAGAATTGAGTCTTAATAAACACTCAATTTTGTACTATCACACAAACTGAGGAGACGTGAAAGGTCTAAAGATGAGCCTGGATTGACAGATGAGATGGTGAATAATCAATACAAATGCTCATTGAGCTTTGATAATAAAGTTCTTAAAAGTGACCTTATAGAGAATCGAAACTACTATTATATATCAAAAATACAAATGATTTTTATTTGAGTTCGTTAAAATTAAAAAAAAATGATAATCCATTATTACGCATTAAGCATTATAATATTTGTCACCCATGCACAATTGCCGCCTAGCCATCCTCAAAATACTTTACCAGCGAAAGAACTTGCAGAACCATATAAAGAACAAAATAAATGCGCTTTCTTAAAACCAAGTCAAGGCTCAGTGCCGTACTCATTTTGGACCTGCGGAGCACCATTTAAGCAAACATATTGTGGTGCCGAAACGTACAAAATATAATTTTTTAATGTTATATTATAATTGAAAAAAATATCTTTAGGGTTTTCGAATATCAATGTTGTCCGGGATTCACAAAAACTCCGTTGGTTAATAATGAATGTGCAGAGGCAGAATCAGTGTGGAAATTGCTTCATGAACATTTAAAGGATTATTCAGTTCCGAAATTCTCGGATCTCTTAATGAAGCATGCCGGAGTACCAGATTTATTCAATGCTAAAGGAACTGGTACATATACTATATTAGCTCCTCATTCTGATTCGGCATTGAAGCTGGGTGACTTTGATTTGTCAAGGTAAAAATAATATATGGTCTCCTTACAATGATAATTCACCATCCTTAGCACAAGTGGCAGTCCTCATCCGATTACGATGCACATTTCTAAAAATCGCATGTATTCTGACCAGCTGACGAATGGAGTGTCCTTAAAAACCGTTAATGGCGACCATAAACTCAAAGTTACTACATACTCTAACGGGGTAGATGAAATAATATTTGAATAATTCGAAATTTTATTTTAGTTATGTCTATTAAATAGATAATAAGAATAAATTACACTAATATTGAAACGCTATTTATTTTTTAAGTTTTACAATTATCCTTCAGAAATTCGCTGAATTAAATTTTATTTGTAGTTGGTATTCATTGAGTGCCGAGCATTGGTTAGTCCAGATCATGAATCCAGAAATGGAATAATTCATTATATTTCCGGGGTATGGAGTTTGATTAGTTTCGAATACGGATATCTCAATTATCTGCTTAGCCCATAACTCCTCATACGGGATCCGGATATCAGAGGAAAACCGTACTTCAAGCAATGCAAAGCGATCCAGCTACCAACGCTTTTTATAATGACATTCCATCCGACATGAGAACATTATTAGATCAAGAAACTGATGGAGTATGGTTCACTGTATTTGCACCTTCCAATGAGGCATGGAATGAAGCAAAATCAAAATATGGAGAAGTTAGTAATTCGTGTTTATTTAAAGAAAATATGTCAAAATTAAAAACAAAAATTAATTCTATAAAACAAATTTAGAAAATATCAACATTGGTCAAAAATCATATTCTTGACCGAATGATTTGTGCTCAAGCTATTACAAAAAAAGCCACATCTTTGGGGCCCTCTCTTGCTGGGGAGTTTTTGGGAGTAGACTGTAATTCCGATCTTTCAAGGGCAATCTTAGATGCCTGCGAAAATCAAGCTAAAATTATAAAAGAAGATCTTGTTTCTGGTAATGGAGTGGTTCAAGTCATTGATAGAGTTTTGATACCTACTTCGGGTATTTTAGTTTATAACAAGGAAAATTAATTAACGGAAGTTGTTTTTCAGTAATGAATGCAAAAGACGCAGTTTCTTGTATGAGTAAAAGTGATCCTAAAGTGCAACTATCAAATTTCCTCGATCACGTCAAAGATTGTGATCTGCAAATGACTTCAAGTAGCAAATACATATTATTGGTCCCTACTAATGAGGCACATAATTGTTAGTTAATTAGTTTTATTTTTACATAATATAAAACAATAAATGTTTGTACATTGTATAAATATGAAAAGTTTCATTTTACATTCATATTCATACCTTTTACATATGCTTGTCTATTACGAAAATGTTTAATGATATGGATGACCTAATACACATAACAATGTATAACTCCTAATAGTATCTTTAGACCTTATAGTATCACTACTCATATTTTCAATGACATATGAATGATACTATTTTACTCCTAACCGTATCATTATTACAATTTTGTAATAATAGTTTATGATATTATTCTTATAATAATAGTATGAGTTATTCCTATTATGAGTTATCCGTTAATATGGAAATCATTGACCTCTACATTTCAAGCTTCGGCAAAGTTTGAAAATTTTCTACTTCAACAGAGATCTTAGCGAACATGTACTACTATTTACAATGTTTTCAATTTATTAAGTCGTTATTATTAAAATTACAATTTCGTGTAAAAATATGGTTTAATCCCATGTTACCTTTCCACAATCAAAAGGATCAGTAAGCTCAAAATCAAGTTAAAGTACATAAATATGAACTGGAGGAGGAAAATCGGTCACTGGCAGCAGACCATCAGTTGCACTTGAATCGTAAAAGAGTTATTAATCTCGCTTCATACGCACAGGCAATAAAACAATAGCTAGGATTCTGGAACTTATCCGAACAACAAAAGCAACGATTGTTGGAAAAAACAAACAAAAAATTGCAAGAGAAACATCTGAAAGAAGGGATCTAATGGATTGACAGAGATCATCAAAACATGCCGCAATGGATACAAAATAAATATGCTGGTTTATTTAAAAAACTCTGAAAAATGTGAAAATATCGACAGTTAATTAAATGTTGGGCTGGATTTAAAATCTTAAAATTTTTAAAATACTTATGAAACCTATTTTGCTTGTAAAAGTGACGCAACTGATTAATCAAACGTAATTAATAGACCAACATTATAAATAGTTTCTTTTCATCTATGAAAGTGTACCGGGATTTTCCGTAAATAATCGCATGCTCCTGTATTTAGTTTTTTATGTTTTTAGGTGTTCCACTTTGTCTCTCAAATAAACCTGTTAGGGATTAAAATTGAACTGAAAATTTTTGATTTAGTAAATTAATTTAAATGAATAATAATGTAAAATTCTTTATGATAATTTTATCTTAATAATTAAATTAAATAATTAAACTATTTTTATGTATATAAATATTTATACTATATATGGTTTGTAATTTAAATAAATTGGTTCCTGTAAAAAGTAAATGAATCATATTAAAATAAGTAAATAGTTTTAATAATAAGAATTTCGGCAAAAAAAATTTAAAAAGTGTAAAATTATTTTTTTAAATAAATTGTTACTGAAAATTATTTGTTGGTTTTCTATTATGGAGTATTCTACCGTCCCGAAAGAAGATAACAAAGTGCATGTGCTTATTTTTAGAAACTGCCATTTTTAGTTTGAAATTGACCAATTATTTTTCGATCAATTTATATAGAAGCAAAAAATCAGCGCCGATGCACTTATTTTTTGAGTGCGCATATTTTCAGAAAATCCCGATACTTTGTTTAATTTATTACATTGCTTTCAGGTTTATGCTCAATTACTGATTAATCATGTAGTTATTGAGGCTTCATAAACAAAAAGCTGTTTATTAAATTAAATCCGTAGAAAAATTCTTTTAATTTCTTTATAATTCATTACAATAAATTATTTAATTTAGGGATTCAAAGTTATAGCAAGTATGGAAATCAATATAGTCAGATGCAGTCCGATGTTGACTATAAATGCCAGGTTCTCCGGTACCATGTTCTTAAAATGAAAGGAGATTCTCCTAACTTAGTCAACCAAAAGTCTTTTGATACAAATCTTGAAAACATGGGTAAACCATTGACTGTCGTGACTTACTTTGTCAAATCAAGAGATGGATCTAAAGTAAAAAGCTACTGTTTTTTTAAAAAGCAATTAAAAATGTTACTTTAGCTTTTCTTCAATAGTGCACCTACAACTAATCTCGAAGCAAAAAACTTTAACCAGGGTAAAATATATTTTGTTGATCGAATGAATATTCCTCCATCGAAAAATATGATGCAACTTTTGTCGGAAGTACCTGATGTTAGGTATAAATTAAAAATTAAATAATAATAATTCATCTTCTCTCTAAATGTACTTTAGAAGTTATTCTTATTCTTAATATTACTATTATTACTATTATTATTACTATTATTATTATTATTATTATTTATTATTATTATTTAATATTATTATCAGATTCCTTATTATTAAGTGTGATTACTGGAAAGTTACGAGATACGGGATTCGAATCTCAATTACGATCATATGGTCACAACATTGTTTTCTTAGCATGGCAGAACCATGGTTGGCAAACCAGAAAAGAAAAAGAATGGGGTTCTTCGGAGTTACTGAGAGTATTTATTTAAAACATAATTGATATTTCCAGTTAAATTTCGCATTTGTAAAGTTATGTATCACATCAATGTCTTTATATAAAAACATATAATATCAATCTACTTATATTATATTATCTACTTATTATACTTAATTCCACATAATATTCTGCTTCTTTTGCCATATTAAGAAATCTCCTGTAATTTTTAAAAATTGTTTTACAAATAATTTTATAAAGTTTTATAATGTAAAATCATTTATCACTTTCCTTAATCTGTATTCGAATACTGTTCTTTTATATTCTAATAGTTATCCTTGGAAAGGTTTCCAGCAGCATATCTTACAAAGTTATTTTTACTGGTATATTCCATTTTT
Source organism: Girardia tigrina (assembly GCA_001938485.1). Classification (NCBI taxonomy): domain Eukaryota; kingdom Metazoa; phylum Platyhelminthes; order Tricladida; family Dugesiidae; genus Girardia; species Girardia tigrina. The sequence goes on from MQRK01221498.1 coordinate 25,753, forward strand.
TAATCTATTTTACGTCTTTCGAAATAAAAATATATAATATATAATCAAGTTTAAGTATATATAAATAACCCACTAAATTGAATTCTTTTAATTTACTTAACTTTTGTTTAGCTCTTTCAATTACATACTATAAAAATGGAGCTATGGGGCTCTGATATTGGATATTTCGAACCAGAAACTATTTCAACTGTCAATGCCGTCTATATGGAAAATGGAGCTCCGTTTCCATTACAAATAAAACGTGAACTCAATGGAAATATTTATATTGGCTACGATGGGCTGCCATTCGAATTATGGGTAGGCATTCTTTAAATATTTACAGGTTTTAACATTTAAGTTGATTGTGATGTTTTATTTTTATTGAATTATCAAAATTTTTATTAAACAGAACATTTAAATTATCTAGTGTCTTTCTGTCTTGAAAAAAATATAACAAAAGCAATAGTGTTCTGCCATGTCAATATTAAAATACAAGGGAAGGTTTTCTTCCTCATTACCTAGTTCCTGGAAATATTTTTATATAACTTCAAGTAACACGAAAAGAAACTTCACTGACTTATTCTTGGATTTAGTCGAGGAAACAGTTCAAACCCCAGGTCGACACTAATCTTGTCTTAAGTCGCAAGAGTCATAAACATAAATTAAACAGAAGTGAAAGATCTTTACTTTCTCTATGAAAAGAGTAAAATTCTTTTATTATTGTTAAAAAAAGTAGATTAACCTTAGATAGATAACCTACGTCTCAAAGGCGCCTGTGTCGTAAACATATCGTTGTCTATTTGTAATGGGTGCGTGAATTTAGCTATTCTTTTCAGTCAACTCAGTCGGCAAGTACCATAGTTTAGAATTTACGACTATTTGATGCGCTCGCGAAGCGTATTGTTATCCTTTCAGGACTTAGTCATAGAGTTATCTTTCTAGGGGTAATGAAGTCTTCATATTGCCGGGATCTTTCTACATATGCTCCATTTGCTTTCTGTATTTACTAATATCAAACTGATCTTTTTAAATAATATGTGAAAGTAAAATATAACTTTTGTAGATTGAAAAAGAATACTTCTATCGTATTTATATCAAAAAAAGATAATAGTAAAAAATTTAACTTAATATTTTTCCATCAAATGTGTTGTGTACGTCTCTCATCTAATAAATTGAATCAAGCAAAATTCTCCCGAACAAAATTATCAACTATTAACGTTTATATCTATAATTTATTATTTTCATGCCTTCATCTTTTATAAGAAAATAAATACAATAAATAATTAAATGACACTTTATTTTAACTTAAGATCTACATAAATTTGTTATTACTATTATTTTTAATCTCAAAAATCAAAATAACAAGTTATTGAAACTATTTAAACATTGCATGTTCTGCTTACGAGGTCAGTAACCTTCACATTTTAACAGTGCGAATCTTCAAACATTAACTACCTTCAAAGTCCTCACAAATATAAGCTCAAACATTTCTTTCTAATGGAAGGAGAGGCAAGAAAAATAGATCATCGATATTCTTGACTTTAGAATAATTTCCAAATGGAAAGGCATCGACATCCGTTCGAATGGATTAATAGAAAGATTACAGCTTTTTTTGTTTTTGTGTTCCTAAAAAGTAATTAATAAAATTAAAAAGTTTATCAATAATACAAATTCGTGATATTCACAAAATATTTAAAAATTTTTTAACTCTCAATAAAGAATAATTTATGACTGTTTTTTTAATACTAGTAAATTAAAAAAATTAATTTTTTATATACATTCTTTATGCAGACAGAACTCTACTTTGCCAACAAAGTTTTTAAAATTTAAAAAATAATTAAAATTAACATTAAAAATTAATATGAACTACTTATAATTTATAAGTAGATATCTTGCAATTAATATTGTTCGGGAACTTCGAATTTTCCGTTTTTTTCCATTTTGGGATCTTAAAAAGTTTTTTTTGATCAAATTTTTACATAATCATTTATTGTCATCGAGAATGAGTAAGTGTGCATAGTTTGAAGAAAATCGATTGAGTAAAAAGCCTTCAACAACAAGTTTCTAAATTCCATGGACACACACACATACACACACACACACACACATATATATATATATATATATATATATAAAGTAAGCTAATAAAAAGAATGGAAAAAAGATTTTCTTTATTTTGTTTGATACTTTCATCTAAAAATAATTATAATTATAAATAATTTGTAAAGATCTTCCTTTAATATTTTGTGGTGATTTTTATTACTGATGTTTTAGTCATTGGTCATTGAAAGCAATCTCCACGGTACCGACGGAATGGTTTGGATAATCGACTGGCCTCTCCGATTTAAAAGCTAAGAATACGTCTTTATACCGAAATGAGCCTGTAGTGATTACGTAATAAACTCTTTTACAAAAAAACTTAAGAACACATGATGATTATATTTGATTACTTTTATGAATAAATAAATTGGTATTATTTTTATTATTTCAGTCATATCATAAAATATATGCCCTACAATTACTAATAAAAATAACGTAAAATAAATTCAGTGTTGGCATGAAACCCGATGTACCAGTGCTCCCCGCTCAATTCCACAATCAATCAGACGTGCCGGAAAGCACTAAAACTAATTCTCGAAAAACTGTGTTTATATAAATAAAGTTTGTCTATATATATATATATATATATATATATATATATAGTTTTCTCTTTTCCACCTCGCTGGAAACGGCTACTATAAGCAAAGCCTACTAGTGGGGATTATGAAGTGAAAATCTCTAATAAAATTTAGTCCAATTTAGCTCGAAGTTGTGTTATTGTACTACAAATAATATACGAATATGAAAAAAATATTTAATCAATTATGTTTTACAATATCATCAACTATTTATCGATTAAATTCAGTGATTTATTAAAATTTAAATTAGTTTATACATAAGATAAATGTGTCGGATTAACAAAAACGTTAAACAAATTAATCTTCACTTATAATTTTGGATGCTTTTTATGTAATATGTAAATTGTACAATATATTACTAAGCGCTAATGAGAATTATTTGATAATCTTTTTAAAGAATGTTGTAAGACTTAATACATCACGTATTTCGTGTTTGTAGATTCTTTAACTGCGTAGTGTCCACCGTTCATAAATAAGTGTTATGCTACTTATTTATATAAAATAAATATATTTTATTTAATTATTTATTCCCAATTATTCATCTGTCGGTCCAACAAGGTAAAATAAAGAAAAAAAATGTTATTAATAATATAATTAAGATCATTTAAAATTTTTAAAATCACTGAAAGAGATTGATTTAAAAAGAATGAAAAGCTAACTGTAATAATTCATCATAGAAATTTCCTACAATCATCAGTTCAAGGAGATATCTGGCCATTCCTTTAATTCAATAGTTCAAATATACTATTAAACAGCTTTCTACAATTCTTGTCGTACAGTCCACAGATTCTCCATCCAACAAATCTAACCTATCCAGTCAACTCAATAATACCAGCGATCTCATAAAAATTCCGTCGACGATTCCTGGTATCTATTACCAAGGACATAATCTTACGAGTCTCGATTTCTTCATAGTTCCGCTATAGGAAGGTCGAGACATCCGCAGCAAAAAACTATAGTCCACAACATTTCTTCTCTCTCTCGGCGATGATTTTATGTTAGTTTAATTTATAGTTCTGAAAATCTTTTTTCAAGAGAACTTGAAATTGAGTCAAAGTGCTATGTAATAACAATCACCTCGTTGTATTTGTTTTCTTTCGACAATTCTTGAATAAAATTTTTATTGTTAAGAACTCTTTTCTGTTTATTCATTTAGTTATATAATATAAGATCAAATAGATGTCGGAAAATCTTCTAGCTTCCTTACACAATTCTTACATATTCCATTTTGCTTCCTTATATAATTAAACTTAATTTTTTTCTTCCAACTACACGATACTCTACAAACTGGTATACATTAAGGCTGGTGTACTAAGAGGAAATTAATTTTTTTATTTTTAAATTAATTTTCTAGAATTATAATGAAAAACAGTTGAAGGAGTTTTAAAAAACAATCTTTTTATTTAATTCTTATTGAAAGAATGAACAAACTTTTCCGAGGAAACAAACTTTATTTTACAATAAATTGCCCATCATGAGTTAATTGATTATCTTTTGCATCTGCCAGGAGATATTTCCAACTACGTTAAATAATATAAATAATTTTAGTCAATTTATCATTAAGCAAATTAAAAATTGTGGAAATTAAACCATACAAAAATAACAGAATTAATGAAGGAAAACCAAGAAACTGATTATATTTATGAGAAAATTAAATATTAAATTGTTTTTATAAATTATTTTTTAATAATTTGTTTAAATAATTTCATTTGTGTATTAATAAATCTTTGAAAATAATTCTTACTTTTAATTTTTATGACGAAAACAATTATCTAAAAATCAACCCATTTAACATGGCGACCTTGCTAAATTCTATTTCAGATCGCCTGTTAAAAAAGATGTTCTGTTTATAACGTAATGTTTTGGCGTAATTTGTATTGAATCATATATACTAAAATAATTAAGTTGGAATTATTTGAATGAATTGATCTAAAATGTAAGTTTGTTTTTTTTCCGTTGAATTAAAAAAACAACATGTACTAGAGTCGATATCTAAGTTATTACATTAACGACATACAATGGTGTGCAAAAGTGACCCAATGTTTACATTTTTTAAACATTAAAAGAATATCGTTCAACAGAACATGACAATAAATTAATCGTTGACACTTGATTATTTAATAAATATTTGGCATCAACCTGTTATTTGATGTTAATTTTAATGCTTAAACAACATAAAATAACATTAAAACATTGGGTCACTTTTGCACACTTTTTGGACAATATTTAATATTTGGTGTACCACGCTTAGGAGTAGCAATTCTTCACCAAATACTATCGTACAATCCTCTAATGTACTCTAGAGGTGTTTTTGTCAACATTTTAATACCTTTTCTCAAATGTAGCACGTAGTTCTTGAATGTTTGAAAGAGTGTTTAGCATAGCCCGAATCCGTTTGTTAACATCATCCTAAACATGTTCAATTATATTCCTATTTTGGGAACAGTTTGGCCATCTGGGAACCTTAACACTCTTGTTGTCTAAGTAATTTTTCACTATTTAGTTTTTTTAATTTATCACTTGCAGTGCAAATTATACTCCAATATAACAAACGATTTTTATAGTCCGCAACCGTTCCTTATAACGAGATTCTCCTGTATATATATATATATATATATATATATATATATATTAGTGATATGAGTTTGGAATAAGATTTTAACGGAATACCAGCAAAAATGGCATTTTACTAGATAATCACTAAATGATATACAATTGTATTCAATTATAAAAAAATGTCACCCATCAAGTAGTCTAAAAATTTGCATGCTACTACATCATTATGTTCATAGTCAACTACAAATGCGCCTATTCATCAAGCATCATTATATAACAGGAAACGCAAACAAAGTTTTTCTACTGAGTGACAGAGAGAAGCAATTTCTTGTTCAACTTTTATTGGCCTCTTAGCACACAAATTACTGCGGTGAATTAGTATAGGAGAATGTACTTTGTGACCAGTGTTTCTCCAGGCAGCATAAGGCCTTTGGATAAGGAAGAAATGTATCATGCAGAAGGTCGTACTGCTCTGGACAGTACAATTGATCACTGAACCATGCTTCACACCAAGCACCACAAATAAATATACATACTTGTTCTACATGTTCTCGCTCAGTAGGCAACAGTATGTAGGCTAACAAAGTAAATATTGCGCGAGTAAATATTCCAACGGGCATTGCTGATACCGGGCAGTGCACCAAACTTAATGTTAGGCATAATGTTGAAATTTTGATAATGTCTAAATACTCTAATTAGATGATGTAGAAACTTCATGTCGTCACGCAAACCTTGTTTTTCTTCAGGTAGATCTACGGCATTATTCTCTCTATTTCTAGACTCTTCCTTCAACATGTCGTACTCCTCAATAATCCTTGTCACAAATGGGTAGAGTTTGTTAGGAGACTGAGTCATATCACCAAACATTTGATCACACACGTGTCTAAATACACGATCTAATACATGTTACTGGCATCCAATAAAAATTGGTGCGGATTCCTGATGTTCTACGAACTTCCTCTGATGTCTAACAATAACACCAGACCTGGAACCAGTGTTAACATTTGTTATAACTGATACAATCATTTTAATAGCCGGTCACAATCTGTACTCATACAATACGTTATGAATTGCGTCTGCAACGGTAGCAGCTTTGCCAGTAGGTAGCACTAAGACAGCTAGTCTAACTTCCCTATCTTCTTACTTCAAAGCAACTACTTGGTTTTCTTTTTTATTCACCATCTTTCCATCAAAATGTAAGCATCATAGACTTCCATTCAAACTTTGAGTTTTCTTTAAACACCTCGATATACACCTGACTGAGAAAAGGTTGGTACTTGGATGCCGGCATGGCGCAAAATATGGCTTACTGTAGCCGCCCCTCGAACGAGAAACTTGGCTGATCGCACTAACTTAACCGCACTACATGTCGACTGATGCGAACGTTGTTAACGCGTCTGAAATGGAAACATTTGTGCCTCATAATTTTCATCATCATCATGCCCACTACCATCATTATCACCATCGTCGTCGTTATCATCAGCAGCAGGTTTATCGTCATCTCTACTAAATACTTTTTGACGCATTGATGGAGGAATAGAACTCTTGCTAGCAATTTTTCCAGTTGTATATCCAACAAGTCTTCCACTCTGAATCATCACTTCATGGAATTTTTTATCTTCATTACATAGCCAATGTCCAGTTAGGTTAGTGACGTCGAATAAATTGCCGAAAAATTGATAAATCTTGCCAGATGGTCTTTTGAAGTATGCAACGTATCTTTTCATTGTCGTCTCAATTTTCCGAACAAATGGGCGTGACGAAAGTATAGGAAAATTAAGGTGATTCCACAGAAGCTGAACTTCTTTTCCAATTAGTTCTATTTTTTTTCTTTCTAGATTTATCCACTTCAGCCAGACCCAAATATCTACCAATTATCATATATTCCTTTGGAATTTTACATAATGAATGCAACGCATTAATCTCAATGGCAATTTTCCTTTTTTTTACTAGAATCCTGAAACTACGTTTAATTACGACTCCACGTCTCCTTGTTTTTAACAACAGCAACCGATGACATGTCAAAAATCAATTAATGACGCAATCTAGAATAATATATACAATCGAAAATAATAATATTTAATTAACAAAGCAGAAATTCTGATATGACATTAGAAAAAAAGAATTTAATTATAATTTATAAAATAAAAAGTCAATTGGTTTCAATGGTTACATTTCAAAATTCGAAAAATAACAAGTAACTAGCATAATTTCGGTGTACTCTCTTTCATAAAAGTTCACCCACCAATACCAAATCATTTTTTCGCATTTTTTAAAAGTCATATACCTAATATATATATATATATATATATATATATATATATATATATTCTTGAAACTCATCTATAGATAAGGTGTTTTTTAGACACCTTAGTTTTTAAAAAATGCTAATTAACGCTTCAAAATTCATTTACATGGAAATTGTTTTTCGTCAAAAAATTATTTCCTCATTGATAAACGAATCGGGAAATTGTTTGAGCGATTTATGCAGATTGTCTCGGACAATGGAGACGATGTCAGTATGTACATTAACAACTAATACGATGATGAAGTCAATACCGTCATAGCCAAAAGAGAAACACTTTGTGATAAAAGTGATTCGATTATTAGCGTGTTTTGAAAAACCGGCGTTTAACAAAAATATTGTTCTCTAAATTTACAATTGGTGGACAAACGTTATTTGCACTGTTTATTGAAGAAAAATTTGATTTGAGATCAGAAACAAAGCTTTTCTTATTAATGAAAAAAATCTCTCATTCATGATTTTTTATATAATTAATATATACAACCGATATACTTATATTAAATAGTGAGTATTATTTGTAATCTTTCGATAACCCTACTGATAATATACACTACTTACACCTACATTTCAAATGACCAAATTATTATTATTAATAATAATATTATTATAATTCTAAATTTATCACACGTATTATTTTAGATAATTTGAGAGATACACTCAGTAAATTAATGCACTGCTGAACATCGTTTAATTGATTTACAACTAGCAACGCTTTATTCATTACCGTTAGAGAGAACATTGAATGACCAACGGAAAACTATTAGTAAAAGCATAACAATGAATGTTTAATTAGTGCTTCATATTATCTCTTGTTGCAATTGAAAACTGCCGGAAAGTAAAGTTATGAAAAGCAATAGAAACATAATGGATTATGTGGCGTTTCTCAACAACAGATTGGAAAAGTTATCAAATGAAAATCTAATTCGAACAAAATCGAATCATGATCAAACGATGTTGATGCTTCAAAATACGATTTCCAGAGAGAAAGACGATTTGATAAGGTTGAGACTTTGTCCTTCAAAGAGTCACCGATTATCGTTGAAGTACGTGACATATTTATATTCATTGTTTTACATTTTATTTTTTTTGTAATAATTTTTAGAATATTATTAAAATTAAAATTAAATTTAAATTACTAAAAATCATTTGTATCTATTTTTTAATTAAAAAATAGCATTTTAAATATATATATATATATATATATATATATATATATATATATATGTTTAAAAATAATTTCTGTTTGTCTATTTGTTTTGCGTTTTGAGATGGTACGACCAAATGCAACCAAACTTTCCCTAAACCTTCTTCATAACTCTTCTTCTCCACACGTCCTCATTTATCTCAACCTATTATCTTCATATCTTACTTCTCAATGAGCACAATAAGGATCACGCAAGGATACATTGCACGCAAATGATGTTTGAGAAGCTTCTTCATTACAGAATTTGTAATTCTTTTAAAAATGTTTGTAGAGGAACATTGTAAAATCAAAAGATTCAAAGCTACTTTTAAAATTTTAACTAGAAAGACCAAATAATGTAATCCCGTTTGAAAATTTAGATTTTTGAAAATACTCAAGTTTTCATTTGAAAAAGCTTTTATTCTACTTTCAAAAAATGTATATTGATTACTTAAGGGTAATATTTAGGATGAAATAAAAACTTTTGAGACGCGAAGTCAATCAATTCTAAAAAATTCTGTCTGCATAAAAAATGGATATGGAAAATTTTTTTTTATTTACTAGTTTAATTTATAAAATATTTGTTAGTTTTAATGTTAGTTTAAAAAGACGTTAGTTTCAATGGAAGATTTAGAAAATTAATGTTTTATTATTCATGACATTATTGGATAATCGTGGCATTTTATTTTAATTTAATTAAAGATTTTACAATTTGAAACGGTTTTTGCGTTGAAATCACTTTGACACTACCTATATTCTTGCAAAATAGTTTTCTTAAATGCTTTAAATCCTTCAGAATATGACATTTTGATGACTTGTTTGTGCTCTTCAATGTTTTCTTCTTTAGATCACAAATAGATCACAACATTAATATTACATTGGACAAATTATGTACACAAACACGAGTTAACAATGAATTAAAAGAAGAAAAAGGATTGAAAAGCAGCAGTTCTGTGAATCCTTATTGATAAGATACTACAGCCCATTATTTAACATTCAAAATGAGCAAAGTAAAGACTTTTCAAATCTAAAAATCTTTAATTAAATTTTTAAAAAGTTTTTAATGATTATCCAATTATTTCTTGAATAATTAAATATAAATTTCATAAATACTCCATTAAAAAACTTTTAAATATTTTACAAATTAAAATACAATTGCAGATGATAGAGTATAAAACTTCGAGTATAAGACCTCTAACTTAAATTTGATTTTTTTTAATTTTAGCTCATGACTTTATTCAATAAAAGGAATATTTAAGAAGTGAAAGGTGCACATTTTAGATTGTCATTTTTGAAATGCAACCTAATATATATATATATATATATATATATATATATATGTATATATATATGAGATCAGAAAGAGAAACATTTTGTTTGTAGTCTGATGGAAAATATTTGAGAAGGAATATTACTTCTTATCAAAATCTTTTTAATTTGATAAATTAATTATTCTTGTTTTAAATTAAAATGATGATTTTTTTCAGGTATCTTGAACCTCAGTTTTCTAAAAAATTCTTGTCACAAAAAACGGAGGAAATACATCTTAAATGGAAGAATAAAGGAAACAGTGATTACGATGTATGTGATTCTGGTAAACAGCCAGAAATCTTGTCAACCCAAAAAACAAATATGACGCTCCAACGATCTCACACCTTTTGTAACAAATCGTTTCACAACTTAAAACCGCAATATCCAGTACTTGAAAAGATTAATTTACCAGATATTAATAAAAAAGAGTCAATCCATGGACGGATAAAGAAATTTTGTATATCCATTGAACGCTTAAATGAAGATAATATTGACCTTCAAGATTCAACAACTAGTCGAGAATATTGGAATTCTGTTTTATTAACTAAAAGAGATTTTGAAGGAAACAAGAAAAGATTTGATGAACTTCAATCAAATGAAATCTAAATTATGAAAAATGTTTGGAAAATAATTTTTCCAATTTATTATATACAACTGAATATAAAAAATAACTTTTTCTTTTCATTAATATGCACACATAAATTCATTTTTATCAGTTACAAAATATTTGAAAATCAAAGTTAAATTATCTTAGGTATATTTTGTAAGGTACATTAACAAGACTGGATAGTTCAAGATTTAAATTTAAATAAATCGATTAGATTTGTTTCAATGATTTAGCATAAAAGATGAAAATAAAAAAATGCTACCTTAATTAATTTGTTGCAACTTTAGTACGAAAAGACTTTTCGGCTATATTATTGTTTCTGGAAGACCAAAACCTAACACTAAAAAAGAGAATGTCACAATTGTGAGTGAAATTATTAAAGAAGATTGGCACTTACTCTATCTAGCATTTTCAGGAGTGTTGGGATCACAGCAGACGCTGAGGTTATTGAAAATTCTTGGGAGATCTAAAAAGATATATATATATATATATATATATATATATATATATATATATATACAGTATGATTCATAAGTCTGTTCACCCCTCATATTTTGATTACTTATTTTCTAACTAAAAATTCTCGATAACACCATTTCTAACCTTTGATTGTGTTCTTCTATCGTCTTTCCAAAAATCAAAATATTATCAAGATAGATAACACAGTTGATCCAATTTTCTTTTCTTAAAATTAAGTTCATTAATCTCTGAAAGGTTGCGGGGGCCCCACATAACCCAAATGGCATTCTGAGAAACTCGTATTGACCGTGTCTGGTACTAAATGCAGTCTTATGTACATCTCATGCTGCCACTGGTACTTGGTGATACCCACTTGATAAATCGAGAGTAGAAAAATATTTGGATCCCCCAATACTATCGAAAATTTCTTCCGAAGATGGTATTGGAAATATCGGTCTGTTTGTTTTCGCATTCAGAGCTCTGTAATCTACGCATAGTCGAATATATCCATTCTTTTTCTTAGCCACTACCACTGGAAAGTTCCAAGCGGACGTGCTAGGTCTGATAATTCCTTTATTTTCCATTTCCTCAATCATTACTTGTACTTTTTGTTCAAGTCCAAAGGGTATCCTTCTAGGTTTAAAATTAATTGGCTTTTCATTTTCGGTCTCAATGGTGTGTTCAATTAGATCACTTTCCCCGATATCCAGTCTATACGTACTAAAACTTTATTTTCCCGTATAATTTCCATTAGGCTATTTCTTGCCTGTTCATTCGGTGCTTTAATGGATTCGTCAATGCTCTTCAGCGTTTCTTCAATTGCGATTTTCTCTTTTTTCTGATTCTCCTTCGCTAGGCTGTATATTGATCTTTTTTCTGTCGTTTGTTCATCTTCATGATATACCTCTACATAACCAAAGGTCATCCCAGTACGTATCTGTCTTATTCCTCCTTCAATATTAGTTAATCTGATCCAAACATATCCGTCATAACATTTGATAAGGCTATCCATTGGCATCAGGCCTTTTTTGTTGAGCTTCTCTTTTTCTCCTGTAAAAATAAATTCTCGGTTTGCATCACTCATTCTTTCGTTGTAACTGTCCACTATCATTCCTTTAATAAAGTAATCTTCATAACTACTCGTAGTAACATTATCTGATACAATAATTTTATATAAATCGATATTTTGAGTCTCTATCCATTGTATCCCGCATTACGACCCCCAACGCGGACCATCCTAGTTTAAAGACTCCGCCGTTAATGTTTTTGAGATAAATGAAATTTTAACATTCTGGATTTCAATACAATCCTCTCATGCATTTACTTTTATTTCGTATTTTTTCGTACTTCTTAACCCGATGAAAATGTGAGGAAATATTTTAGACATAATGTCAAAAACATAGGCTGTAATATGTGGTCAGATTGCCACATTAAGTTCGTATTTATACAAATTCTTTTTTGGTCGCGCTCCTTGACCGTGAATATAATTACTATATGCTTCTTCCAACGTTGATTTGTTCATAAAAATGGCCTTTGATTTTTCTTTGATCGATTCTGACTTGTTTATCATATTAATTTGATTATCCTGCAGTTCACTATTCTCCTTCTCTGATGGTCCGTTACTTAAAACTTCTTGCTTATCTTCCTGAAAATATCTTAATCATTTTATTCCACAATCTCGAATTACATGGTTTGTCGCTCCACAACCGTAACATTTGCGTTCCCTGCAAAATTTAGCCATATGTCCTATCCTTTTACAGGTGAAACACTCTCTTTTATCCCTAGAATATTTAGGGAAATTTCGAGTCATATTTACTGAATCATATTTTCTTGGCTGTGGTTTTTCTTTTATTCTCGATATTATCGATTTCAATTGTCGTATCTCATTCTTAAGATTTTTGTTTTCAAGTTTCAGCTTTTTCAGACTTTTCTGATCATTTTAAATGTGATAAAAATTTTGGTCATTCTCGAAAATATTTTCTGATTCTTGTTCGTTCTTTATAAGGTCAATTACTTCTAATGTTTTTGGTTTAAATAATCGGACAATTTTTGCGATTTTCTTATATGCCAAACCTCCCAAGAAAGCTTCTATCATTATATCTTCGTTAATTTCTTTTATTCCCAAACTTCCTATGCGGATTCTTTTGGCGTATTCGATGATATTTTCATTTTTATTCTGAATTATCTGAAATGTTGGTTTCGATATTGCTTATTTTTGACTCCTTCTTTTCTAATAATTTAAACATTCGTTGAATGTAATCATCAAGATTTTCGGATTTACAATCTTATGATGGATCGCTTTTGATTTATTTATTGATTATGTCATCAAAATATTTTTGGAAAAGTTGCAATTCATCCTTTTTTCGTTTTCACCAAACGTAAATAATTTGATGAATTCCAACACCTTTTTCAGGTGTTCTCTAATTTTAGTTTGGTTCGTTGAATGTTTTTTAAAAACAAAAGGTTTACTTTCCTTTTCTTTAAACAGAAATTTCTTCATGAAACTGTTCTTTTCTGCTCGTGTCGCCATGTTATATATAATCGAATTAAAAATTAAGATTCAATAGTAATAAACATATATTTGAAAACTACAATTTTTTGAATATTTAAACAAGCACTTTTTATTTAAGTTCAATATTTTATTAAATAATTCATTTAATATCACATAAAGCATTATTTTCTATTTAAATCAAATTGGTTCCATATTATTTGTTCCATATCTGTGGGACATGCAACTTTTTTATCACATGTTTTTATAAAAATTTTGAAATTAAATTTTGAAATAAATTTTCGTAATAGAAATGATATAAATAATAATTTCTGAAACATAAATTTTTAAAAATATAATAATCTTTGAGTTTCTTAATAATTTTTAATACTTTGAATGATTTAAAATTAAAATGTTTTAATGATTTGGAAATTAAATGTTTTTTTAATTTTACAATAAATATTATTTTAGAATAAATAATATTGAATTAAATTGAATTAAGTGTTATTTTTAATTTTGAGTTTAAAAAAATATAAATTTTGCAAGTTTTTAAATTCCTTTGGATTTAAAAATAAAATATTACTTGAAAATAAAGTAGAAAATAAAGTAGAAAAAATTGTAGAAAAATTGTAGAAAATTTGTTTATATTAACAATTATCAATTCTGCCTTCATGAATTCAAATATTGAAATAACTTACAGAAAGAAAAGTTAGTTAAAAGAGAAACTAAAAACCAACGTAAGAGATAAAGTATTCCCAAATTATAATCTTTCATAGTGTAACTAATGAATAACTACTTTCATGTTAAAAAGCTACAATATTAAAGCTTCTTACTGTCTTCAGCTATTCAATATTTGAAGAACAAACCATTACGTTCCTATCTTCCAGTTTTCTCAACATTAAAATTTAACATGTAAAATTTATCACATAATGAAACACAAATAAAACATTCTGAACTGTCTTTTGAAAAGTCCGGATTGATTGAGCGGACGCATCCATGACAGAAAAATATATTAATTTATACAATTATCTTTTTAAAATATTCAAAACGGACCCAAAGTGGACATCATTAAGCTTTGAAATCTAAAGAATAATGTAAGATAAATGGAAACCATTCATGTAGGGACCACTTAGAATCTGATCTGTTTTATAGCCTCATCAATCGATTTAGATGATCAAAACAAAGACATTCCATTTTTATTCGAACGCTGAAGAATTCACTCTGCACAATGACGCAAAATAAAGATTGGTACCGGGATATTCCGTAAATAAGCACATTCTCTTATATTTACCTTTTATATTTTAAGGTGTTCCACTTTGTTTCCAAAAATAGGCACGTGTGATTAAAGTTTTTGCACATTTGTTTTTTTTATATAAAAAATTATAGGTTGTTTCAATGAAATAAAAAAACGGTAATACCTTACAGTTAATAAATCAATAAATAAATATTATTAGTCGTTAGAAATATTATTATTCATTACTGGACAGGAAACCGTGTCTCCACGTTGTTTTGGACAGAGAGATGGACAGATAACGGTAATAATCGCCTTTAATTTTATGAATTTCCTCTAGCGTCTCATCATCAATCTCCAAAGTCGTCACTGTTTATTCGCGATTTGCCATTGAAAATTATTAATTGATTCAAAAAAATGGCATTCAAAAACAGAGCAAAAAAACGAAACACCTTTTATTTTTTAAATTGTTTTTACGACACACCTTTTTAATTGTGTTCAAAAAGAGCAAGAACGATTAATTGATTCAAAAAACCATTGAAATTGTGATTATAATTCACAATTTTAAAAAAAGATAACACACACACAGCCAATCAATTGAAATATCATTCACAAATTACATTCATTGGCTCATTACACAAACACATGCATACAGAAACATACACTTAAACATGCACATACACTTACATGCAGAAAAAAATCCATTTATTTGCAATCAAAACAAAAAAACAATGAGGCTCACCAATCGATCGAATATTAATTTTCAAATTGATTGGCGATTACATA